>QMFG01008114.1:0-17609 GCA_003314545.1 Ramaria sp. MG151 | reverse complement strand
CTGTATATTTTTGAGTAAGCCTTTCAATCCAACTTTTATCAGTTAAATCCACTTCAAGGAATGTAAGGTCATTGGCTGTGATTGACATGAACTGCAAAGTTCATTCAATCCATGAGATAGAATCCTTTCGGAACCTCTGTCTCTTCAGAACTATGCACTTCATTCGCAGACATTCCGAAAGTCATTCGCTTTTACTGTAGGATTCCTATTTACCTTCCAAAACCACTCTATTACTATTAGGGATGTTTCCGAACACTTTTACTAATCCAACATCTATCCACAACATTTATTGCTATTATTTGGATTCTGACACACACCAACATTTCCATTGAGAGCACTTGATAAGGCATGGCTGATCGTCAGTGTCAGGAATGTTTTAGAGACCACAAAGAGCATAGTGGATAGGATAAGACTGTAGAGGCCTATGAGCAGCATGTGATGTTGGCCAATTCTGCAGGAGAGAGACAACACAATTTGAAAGAAATCCTACAGCTTCTTGTGCACCGATAATACACTGGAATGAAACAAAAGGGGACTTTAGTGAGTCAGCCAAAAAAGAGGGAAAGAACAAAGACAAATTTTCAACAGTAAAAAAAGGCATAAGCAAGGAAAAATTTGAGTTTCATAATGGAATGATCCTGACCATCAACAATGAGATTGGAGAGGAGTGTCTGTAAATATTCCAGCAGTTTCTCAGTCAATCGTAGCTGAGCAAGGGCATAGATCATATCACTCTGTAAGATTAGGCTTTGGAGTTCATCTATTCCAGGTATTATAAAGCTGAGATATAGCAAGAACAGGACAGATCATGGTTCAGAAACTGGTCAAGAGACCAAAGTGATACATGGAGCATCCTAGGACTAATAGTAGTGTTTAATATTGGAAAGGCAACTTTATTGGCAGAGTAAGCCTGCGACAACTGTAAGTTCAGCAGAAGAGCTTAAGAGCCCAAATAATAGATGTAAACTACTTATAGTCTTTAGTACAGGTATAGAGAGTGACTAATCAGGAGAATAATAAAGAACAATGGGCAGTTTACTCTGATGTTGTATCAGGTGTACCTTATTTTTGTTATTTTACTATCTATTTACCGTGCGAACATTACATTACTAATCTACTGATGCATCAGTAGCGCCGCACAGAATAAAAACAATGAAAAACCATAAAAACAACTACTAATGAGAATCCAAGGCCTTGGGCCTTAGGATATAATCTGTTTACATTTTTAGGACTACTCGGCCAACGATCCCCAGCCTATGCAGGGATGAACGTGCGCATATGTGCGCTTCGGACATGAACGGGCTCCAATAGCCACCGATCGAGCCCCGTGTGGCTCTGAAACACATCTATCTACTATTGCGACACTCCCACTTCCATTCCTGATCACCCCTATCGTCGCCGATCCACGAATGAAGCCGATCACCTTGATTTCATTTAAACAAGCGCCCAGAGCTTCGAAATGGAGTTTCAGGATTTTCTCTCAATATTTTTCTTGTTCTTTTGGCTCAGTATAGTAGTGAAACACATGATCCACATTTCCTACCACACCACGATCAGTTTCAGATATTTTACACATGTCTTTAGTACTATTTTGTGCATTTTGTCCCTCATGTAGACTGCAACCCCAGAATCACTCCATCACCCCAGTATTCTTCTTGGAAACACAAAGGACTATTATTAGCTAGCTCTCAGTATAAGTACGCTTGTAAATTTCTCCAGAATCTAAGGCAGTATAACCTCCACAGTCTCAAAACTATCTCTACATCTTTGCTTGATATCTCAACATTGCTTGCTTTGTTAACGAATCGTCACTGGCCGTTCGTCATCATTTCAAGCATTCCATTGAACCCAGTATTTGTCTCAAAACTGTTAAGTTACAGTTATCTCTCTATCTACAGCTCGCGTCACTGTACGCAAACTTTAAGCGCTGACATTTGATTCCGCATCAGCGCATCCCCCACGCTAGAATTCACACACCGCTTAGATTATCTCTTAGGTGCTTAAAAGCCGCCTCAAGCAAACTTGAAGAAAAGCATCAAAACAATTCAAATAAACTCAAAATAAAATAATAATAAAAAATTTCTTTCTCATTTCTTATTAATTTTTACTACACTCCACCTCACTTGAGGCAATATTGAGTCCAAGCTATGATGCAATGGAGTGGGAACAAAAAGAGGCTGTCCAAAAAACTCTCGTTTGTGGACTGAGCAGTACCTTAGAGGTACACAGGGCTTCTAGGAACCATGGTCACCTAGAAAAGGTGAGAGATGGCAGTGAGTCTGGCAGGAGCCATTGACACGAATGGATGGGCTGCACAGCAAATATGGCATACACAATTGTTCAGAAAGGGATGAGGAGGAGTGAATGCAGGGTCTATCGGAGCTCTGTCAGAATTCAATCATGAAGGATAAAAGTCATAGATGAATGTAGTGTTAGTAATATTGTTTTGAAATGTTTCTGATAGTAATAGAAAGATATTTGAAAGTGAATAGAAATCCTGCAGTAAAAGTGAATAGCTTTTGGAATGTTTGCGAAAAAGGTGCATAGTTCCAAAGAGATAGAACTTCCAAAAGGATTCTATCCATGGATCGAATGAACTTTGCAGTCCATGTCAATCATAACCAGTGGTTTCACATTCTTTCAAAGTGTGTCTAACCTAATATAAATGAAGTTGGAGTACTCACTCAAATGTGAAGTTGCTGTTCAAGGTAGTTCATGATGAGTTGGCAGTTTGAGTAGAACAATCAAGTAGATGTACAATAATTGAACTAGGGAATATACATGCAAGTGCTCTGCCGATATATCAAATGGTTTGGAAGGAAGAGTGGATGGGAAAGAGTCCATGAGGATCAGAAAGTAAGTGTCAGAATTCAATTATCAAAGATGAATGTTATAGATGAATGTAGTGTTAGTAGTAGCATTTGAAAATGTTTCTATCTTGATGGAATGATATTCAAAAGCGAATGGGAATCCTACAGTAAAAGCAAATGGCTTTCGGAAGGTTTGCGAAAAAGTGCATAGTTCCGAAGAGAGAGGTATTCCAAAAGGATTCTCTCTTGTGGATCAAATGAACTTTGCAGTCCATGTTGATCACAGCCATGTCATGATCATGATTTGTGTCCTACTCCACCTTCTGAACCATCCGAACAACCTTCTTCCAAATTGATTCTTCAAAACCCGAATCGTCGACAAATTCGTCACACATGAACCATTTAACATTCCGTCACCCTTAACACCTTGAATCGTCCTAGCAAAATCACAAGGAATCAACCAAGAGATCAGGTTCTGTTATTAGCCTTTCCTCAGAAAAGAAGCATCTACACTATCCCCATCACTATCCCCATCTATTTGTAGGAACTCAATATCAGGGTCGACTCTACACTTCTAAAAGCTTATGGTGACAAGACATACAATTCAATATGTTGACGCATTCATTTCCGACACTCAGGGTTGTTGTTTAAGGAAGTGAAACAAGGGTTCATCTATCCGAAACGACATGCGGTTCAGAAACATGTTTCAGGACTTATTCCTAGTTTGTTAAATCTTTTTCTCATTCACAATTTTCACCCAACCCTTGTTCTCTATTTTCTATGGTCATTAACTAGCATATATGTACCTTAGCTATTTTTCCGATCCTCAATGGACTACTCCCCATTTGCTCTTGCCTCCAAATGTCCCAGTATATAAGTAGCACATTTGCATGTATGCTCTCTAGTTCAATTATTGCACGTCTACTTGATTGATCTACTTGGCTTAACAATTCGTCGTGAACAATCTTGAAGAACAACTTCACTTCGAAGTAAGTCATATAAAACTTATCAATTTGGATTTGATTACACTTTGAAAGAATGTAATCTCATTGGGTGTGATCGGCATGAACTAAATGTTGTGGAATTAACTACACGTGCATATATCCTACTCCCGAGATATCCGGACGGGCGCTTAACTGCCGGATAGGAGGGGAGGGCAATATATGCTGGATTCCTCAGGTCAATCTCATTCCCTTCCTCTGAATTCATGATCATCTTTTAGATACTTCTTTTATAAGTATATGGACCAAGTTTCACTAGCTAGAGTCGTCTAGTTATTTAGTTATGTAGTTATGTATAGTTCCCGGTCAGGGATGACCGGAGACTATACAGCTGCACGGGCAGCCGTAGACGAACCCCTCAGTGTTTCCTATCACTGAGGTGGTGAGTCTAACTTTTGTTTACCTTGTAGAAGAGTAGCTAACTGGTTAGTAGATATCTCTGTCTGCAGGTAGTTATTTAATATTATAGTGTGTTCTATCACTGAGGTGATATCTCTGTCTGCAGTCCGCAGTATCAAAATTTCAATAATTCTCCTATCTACAATAATCCAATAGCAACAACACTAAACAGTTCATCCGATCCACAAGATAGAATCCTTTCGGAATATCTATCTCTTCGGAATTATGCACCTCTTCGCAAATATTCTGAAAGCCCTTCGCTTTTACTGTAGGATTACTATTCACTTTCGAATACCATTTTCTTTATATAAAAACATTTTCGAACGTTATTGCCAACAATGCATTCATTTATAACACTTATCTTTAATAATTGAATTCTGACAAGCCAGTGGTCTCACATTCTTTCAAAGTGTGTTTAAACCAATATAGATAAGTTTAGAGTACTCACTCCAATGTAAAGTTGTAGTTTAAGTGTGGTTCACGATGATTTGGCAAGTTGGAGTAGGACAATCAAGTAGACGTACAATAATTGAACTAGGGAATGTACATGCAAATGCTCTACCTATATACCAAACAGTTCAGAAAGGAGGGTGAATGGGAAAGAGTCCATGAGGATCGGAAAGTAGTTAAGGTACATGTATGCTAATTAATAGCCATAGAAACAAATAAACAAGGGAGGTAGGAAAATGATGAATAGTAGAAAAGATTAACGGACCATCAATAGCTCATGAAACATGTTTCTGAATCGCATGGCTCATTGGGTAGGGATAGCTGTGCAGAAGTCCTTTGGAGGGTGATCCTTGGGGTCTAGAACATTCATACCATGAGGTCTAATGGTATGAAATGTCATCGCGAGCTTGAAAAGAATATATATACTCCGATCAATGAGTTTATTGGGAATGATGGGGATGTCAGAATCCAAATATCAGTGATAAAAGATATAGATGAATGTTATGTTAGTGAATCTGTTTGGAAATATTCCTAATGATGATAGAATGGTTTTTGAAAGTGAATAGAAATCCTACAGTAAAAGTGAATGGCTTTCGGAGTGTTTGCGAATGAAATGCATAGTTCTGAAGAGATAGATGTTCCGAAAGGATTCTATCTCATAGATCGAATGAACTTGGCGGTCCATGTCGATCATAGCCAATTATCTTACATTCCTTGAAGTGGATTTAACTAATAAGAGTGGAATTGGAGTGCTTACTCAAATATAAAGTTGTTGTTTTAAGGTGATTTAAGGACGAGTTGGCAAGTGTGAGTAGAAGAATCAAGTTGACATACAATAATTGAACTAGGGAACATACATGTGAATGTGTTTAGTTATATACCAAAGGATTCGGAAGAGAAAGCGAATGGGAATGAGTCCGTGAGGATCGGAGAGTAACCAAGGTACATGTATACTAATTAAAGGCCATAGAGAACAAAGAACAATGATGGAAGGAAAATTGTGAATGAAGAAAAGGATAATAGACCATCACCAACTCCTGAAACATGTTTCCAAATCGCATGGTGCTTCAGGTAGGGATAGCCATGCCTAAATCTTTCGGAGAGTAATTATGAGAGTCTAGAACATTCATATGATTAAGCCTGATGATATGGCATGTCATCGCAAGCTTTGAGTGAATATGAATAACTCAATCAATAATTTTATGGTGAAAGATGGGGATAGTGATGGGGATAGTCAGGGTAGTTCTTTTCTAAAAAAAAGAATATGATTGGACCTGACCAATGATTGTTTCACAAGAATTGTTTCAATAGATGGAGTATTTGAGTCGAAGTGATAGATAAAAGAGTTGTGGGATGAAAGTGATGGGAGTGTGGGAATGTTGGACAAAATGCTTTGGAAGGAATGCTTCGGAACAAAGATAATGTGAATGGAATGTCCAGACTGTGATCGTGACACTCTTTCCCATTCACTCTCCCTTCTGAATCATTCAGCATATAGGTCAAACATTCACATGTATATTCTCAAGTTCAATTATTATACATCTACTTGTTTGCTTTACTCAAACTCCAACTTGTCATAAACTACCTTGAACAACCTCTTCTCAACAACCATACCTTTGAGCGAGTACTCTAATTTTATTTATATTAGTTTAAACACACTTCAAAAGAATGTGAGACCATTGGCTGTGGTAAACATGGACTGAAAAGTTCATTCAATCCACCAGATAGAATTCTTTTGGAACATCTATCTCTTCAGAACCATGCATTCATTCACAAACATTCTAAAAGCCACTCACTTTTACTGTAGGACTTCTATGGACTTTTGAATACCATTCTATTACTATTAGAAAATTTCAGATTGATACTACTAACCCTACATCCATCCACAACTCTTATCTTTGATAATTGAATTCTGACAGAATAATAGCTACACCTGTTCCAGATAAATTACCACCCCATTTCCCAAAAACATCCTGGACTCATCCCATGACCCTAATTTCACTTGCATAATTTAGACAACTATCTCAGTAGCTAAATCATTTAAATAGGCTTGTAGTTCTGTGGGATATATAAGGCAGTATAACTCCAAAATCTTCTCAGACTCTTTGAAAGATAGTCTTATTACTCTCTTACAAAGAAAACTACAGTGAATCATCACTGGCTGTTCACTCATATTTCTCAAAGCCCAAAAGATTCAATAATCATCTCAAAATTGATAAGTTTTACTATATCTCTTATCTACATTTGCTCGCATCACTGTACATGAGCATTAGATGCTGAACAGATTTAACTCCATCAGCACTTTCATTAGATCAGAATTCAAAGTCCAATTATATAATCAATAAGTCGCATCAACAACTACTTCAAAATAAACAATAACTCAAAAACACAGCTAGATATATCTTTTCAATTCCATTTTTTTTCTCACAAAAATATAACAATCAACATTCAATTCCAATAACAATGTTTTCTTGGAAAGAAGTGCCCTGACTATCCTCATCACTATCCCCCTCTTTTCTGATAAATTTCTTGATCAAGCTGGCTCTACTCATCCAAAGCTTACCATGACAAGCTGTTTTGGATCCTGAGAATTAGACAAAACTTTGGTGTTTAGTCTAATTCCTCAGACTTCTATTAGACCTTTGAGTTACTGATCGCTTGTAACACAAACTATTTTAATGAAGAACCCAATTAAGAAATTATACTCCGGAAAGCTCAATAATCAGTGTTGCAATGTGATATTGCAAGTAGATTGTATATGAACACTAACATAGCTGTTTTATAGTTTTTCTGTAACTCTGCTAGTCTGTAACGAAAGTCTGTAGATCCAGTTACTTTGCCAATAAGTAGGAAAGTTACTTAGGACTTAGTGATTGCAGAATTGAATTAATAGTATAAGTGATTATGCTATTGATTCAATTGCTTGTTAGATTTATATTCCACTCACCTATTCTGTATCTAGTTTTCTACTGTATTTGCTGTTTTTGTATTTGTGGATTTCTAGCCACTACTTCGGTAGTGAAGCTAATATAGCCATGTTCTTTGGAACACTAATGGCTGACTAATCAAGTCTTCAGACCTGATTACTCAAGCAGACTTCAGTCTAGCTTGGTTGAAGATGTGGGAACACACTTCTTAGGCTTTTTCAAGATAAAATGTTGTTATTCTCAAGGCAGGAGAAGCCCTCCTTTTATACCTTGTGGAGCAAGGATTACTAATCTACAGGAACATTCTATCTATAATTAATATGGAAACTAGTAGAAGTTTATGGAATACTCTGGTACCTTCTAACCAATCAGATCTCCTGGCACTTGAATCACATGAGGTCATGTGTTGCATCATCTAGGTATGCCAACCAATCAGATCCTCTGGATCTTGGATCACATGTCACTTCCTGAGTCATGTGTGTAGTCATGTTTCTGGTTTCTGACTCAGAAGTGCTGTCTTCCAATCAGAATCCCTGGATCTTGAGTCTGACTGAGTTATGTTTTACCCACATCACTCAATTTCTGGGCTTGGCTGGCCTTGCACAGCTTTTGCACTGCCATGCACAATTAGGTGTTGTCATGGTAACATGGCTGATTAATTGTTTGTGCTGATCCAAACAATGAGTCGGCCTGTGTGGCAGTTTCTGACTCTATTTCAATCTGAGCTGCTGGATCTGAAATGGAGCCATTCGTCAGACCTTGTGGGTGCCAGTTGATTTTGGGAGCTGAGTGTGAAATGAGGCCGCCAAAGTGTCGCGCGCGTCGGCGTTTGAATTAGCGCGAGTGAATTATGAGTGAATTATCGGCCTGGGAAAATATCAGAGAAATCCAAAAAAATATTCCATTTATAAGGAGACGTTTGGATGGTAGTACAGAGTCTTCTTTACTATTTTTGTGATTTTTAAGCAATTTTTACCAGAATAAGCAATATTCTTGAGCAACATTTGGAAAGAATTCATTTTTTAGGTGATCCCCAACACAAGCTATACCATTACACATTATGGTATACAACATCCCTGACATTCAGGATCACTACTCAAAGGATTTGCATGAGTGTATCCCTACCCAAAGTGCCAGGTGATTCAGAAACATGTTTCAGGGTCTATTATTAGTGCATTAATCTTTTCCTTTATTTACAATTTTCCTACCTCCCTTGTTCTTTCATCCCTATTACTTTTAATTAGCATACATATATTGTATCCACCTTCCATTCCTCATGGACTCTTTCCCATTTGCTCTCTCTTCCAAACCCTTTAGAATATAGGTAGCTTTTTTGGATATACTGCATATTCCCTAGTTCAATTATTGTACATCTACTTGTTTGCTTTGCTCAAACCTGCCAACTCATCATAAACTACCTTGAACAACAATCTCTAAAACAACTACACCTTCAAATAAGTACTCTAACTTTGTTTATATTAGTTCAAACACACTTTGAAAGAATGTGAGATCATTAGCTGTGGTCAACATGGACTGCAAAGTTCATTCAGCTCACGAGATAGAATGGCTTTGGAACATCTATCTCTTTGGAACTATGCATCCTTTCTCAAACATTTCAAAGGCCATTCACTTTTACTGTAGGAATTTTATTTACTTTCAAATATCATTCTATTACTATTAGTAACTGTTATTATTTATTTTATAACTTGATTATTTAATCACTGTGAGGCATCAGTAGGGTCACCTCAGAGAAAATAGAAAATAAAAAAAACAACTACAAATGACTCATGGACTCAATTCAAGGCTAACAGCCTTAAAATAATTCTGTTTATTTTTAGATTCAACTGGACAAACAGCTCCGAATGCAACAAATCTCAAATGTGTGCATGCATGCCATTGCTCACAATCATGTTCAAATAATCACTGACCAGCAAACATGTGGACCTGAAACATTGCCAAAGACCCAACTTGAAATCAATTGCTATCTACATTTAGGGGTGCCAATCCATGACCAAACCTTCTATACTTCCATTTCATTTAGAAGAGGTGCCCGTGCACTCAGAAGGAGTTTCAGGATTGTTCTACTGAATTTTTCTTGTTCTTTCCACTCACAAATTTTTGTTGATTCTATGATTTGTAGTTCTGAAGATCACAAATCAGTTTCAAAATTTTTACGAGTAGATACTTTTGTTTTAGTGTAAACCTCTCCCCATGCAGACATAGACCCCAGAACTGCCCCACAACACCTATATTTTCCTCCCATCCACAAGAGACATCCTAGCTAGTGTTTTGCTTAAATACACTTGTAGTTCTTATCAATATCTAAGGCAGTGAAACTCCATCAGTTCTCTCATATTCTGAATCTCTTGCTTGATATCTCCACAAGTGCCTCTCTAATAGCCAATTGCCACCGGCCATTCACTTTCAATTCAAGGCATTTATTAGACTCAAAAACTATCTCATTTTTGTTAAGTTGAACCCTTATCTCTATCAACTAAGGTCGCATTACTGCATGTGATCTTGAAGCGCTGAACTTTGCACCTGCACAGGTGCTACCTGTTATTATTATTTGTCTACCCTCCGAACATTGGATTACATAATCCATCTGATGGCTCAGCAGAGCTGCCTGAATAAAATAGAAAATAACCACAAAAACATCACTGATTTCAATTCAAGACTTTTCGCCTTGGAAAACCTTTTGTTTACATTTTTAGAATCAACCGGTGAAGCATTCCCCAACCCATGCGAGCACAAACAAGCGCACATACACATTTGGACAGGAAGGGGCTGTTATCACTATCTACAAAGCTCGCATTACAGTATGCAAAATTTAAGTGCTGACAATTTGCATCCACATCAGCGCATCCCCTGCATTTCAATACATCTCCGCTTAGATTATCAAACAAGCGCCTAAAACATGCATTGAAGCAACTTCATCAAAACTCGAACAAAATACAAACAAAATCTATAAAAATCATAAGAAATATTTCTACTACCTCTAATATTAGTAACATTTCCAATTGATACTACCAACCCCACATTCATCTACAACTCTTATCATTGATAATTCAATTCTGACAGTTGGCAGGTTTGAGCAAAGCAAACAGGTACACATACAATAACTGAACTAGGGAATATACATGCGAATGCTCTACCTATATACTGAATGGTTTGGAAGAGAGAGCAAATGGGAAAGAGTCCATGAGGATCAGAAAGTAGGTAAGGTACATGTATACTAACCAAAGGCCATAGAAAACAAAGAACAAGGAAGGTAGGAAAATTGTGAATGAGAAAAAAGATTAACAGACCAACAATAACTACTGAAACATATTTCTGAATTGCATGGCTCTTTGGGTAGGGATAACTGTGTACAAATCCTTTGGAGGGTGATCCTGAGAGTCTGGAACATTCATATCATAGAGTCTAATGGTATAGCATGTCATCGCAAGCTGGTTATTGATTGTTTCACTAAATACCAAATGTAGTGATTCAGAGACCATGTTGGGTGACTGGATCAATGCATGCAAAGGATTTGGTTGAGGTCAGGGTAATTTGGATTACGAACGAGGTCTTTTGGATGGAATTTGTTCAGAAGTAAGAGGGCAATGGTGAATGGCACAAAATCTGATTGTGACAGATGGAACTAGAGTACAGAACTCTGAATCTGGTAGTATGTATGCCTATGTGTGCAACTCATCTGAGCTGAGAGATTATATAAGTATGTACTCATGAATACAATAACAGTATTCTCTTGTCAGACAAAGGCACCCTGAGCATCCCCCTCTACTTTTTCCAAGCACTGAATGGCTGAGCTGGCTCTACTCAATGCAAATCCTCCTACAGAATGCAATACCATTAGACATAATGGTATATTTGTCATAGAAATGCAGGGTCATCATTCTAAAGGAACACAGGGATATTGTAAAGACAACCCTCACAGTGCTCAGAGGTGTCTAATAGAGGGGAAATCCAAATATACATATATAGGATAACACAAGAAGGTAAGCATCTAAGACTCCATTTGGTTTGGAATCTTGATCATGCTTTGCAACCAACTTGGCTGATGCCTCACAAGTGAATCTTGACCCTTACAAGCCGGCAGTATGAAGGTGCCATGCAAGCTTTGTACAGATGGGATAATGCTTTTGTTTCACGAGATAGTAGACAACAAATACTATAACTCAAGCCAACCCAATTTCGAAATCTGACATACTCTTTAGCATCTGGATTGACATGGTGCCATGTATGAGCGACTAATGCCGCCCCGTACAACTAGAAGGGTACCTCGTGAAGGATGTTGTTATCATACCATTATACCGCAAACGCCCCATTCACGCGAATGTTCTGTCCGCTCAACCACGCCGCTTCCGGACCCGCAAGGAATGCCACGACACCCTTCACATCATCCACAGTCCCCAAACGATTGTAAGGACTCTGGCCCGCAATACGCCTGATGACCTCCTCGGGCTTCCCAGCCCGTAATAGCGCCGTATCCGTCGGCCCAGGACTGACGCAATTGACATTTATGCCCTTCGGGGCAAGATCCTTGGAGAGCACACGGGTGAATTGCTCGACGGCGCCTTTGGAGCCGAGGTAGACGAGAGCGTTTGGGGGGACAGTGGTTGATGCTGAGAGAGAAGAGGAAAAGAAAATCACGCGGGATCCTATGCATACAATAAGCTGTTAAGGGGCGACGATATAATGTAATATTTGTAAATGAAAATCATGCGTACCAGGCGCCATGTGCTTGACAGCAGATTGAGTCAAAAAGAGGGGACCCTTGACGTTCAAGTTGATATGGTCGTCAAAGAATGCCTCGTCGATCTCCTCTAATGTTTTCGATCCCATGATTCCTGCATTGTTGACGCTTATGGGTTGAGATAAGGCACTTGGGAAAATAGGCCATAACCGATTCAGACCTACAGAATATCTATCTGTCCAAACTGCCTGACTGTTTCCTCAATAAGATATCGACGTCCAGCCTGGGTAGCCAGGTCCGCCTTAACCGAAATAGCTTTGCCTTTCCCATCTTTCGCAATTTTACAAACGACTTCATTCGCAGCTTGCGAGTTGTTGGCATAGTTGACAACTACGGTTGCACCATCTTGCGCTAGTTTACAAGTGTTTAGATTAATCAGAACACCAAGAGGAAGGGAAGGAGCTTACCAAGACGGATGGATATCGCCGCCCCAATAGAACGTGATCCACCGGTGACAATCGCAACTTTCTGAGAAAGTGGAAGAGATGACATGGCAGCTCGTACTGATCAGAAGCGAACAGTAGAAGCCAGCCCCTTAAATACTTAAGAGCAAGGTGCGGAGTTTTTTTCACTCGGAGAATATGTGGGGCAATTGCAAATTGACAGATACCAATTAATCAGCACAACTATTTCGCCTAGTCCACATCAACGGCCCCCCACATCTCCGGGACAACTCGAGGCCTTATTTCAGTGCTGGCGAGTAACTCAGAGCGGAAAAAAAGGATAACATGGTGTTGATTACGCATCACACCGTGACTGTGGCACGTCACGTTTCCACGAACCAATTTCAACGACCGAAATTTTGTCCAAATATTGACATTCATAAAAAAGAGACTTCTCGTTCTCGAATATCTTCCTAGTCAGTTTCTATTTCTTTACCGAAAATTCAATCGAGTTCTGGCGGACCGCAGAATCTATCCCGTATTCTAAAGTCTACAGCGAGGGAGGGTGTCCTATTTTTCTCCCTGTAAATGGCTCTAAAATTGGGGGTTCTCTCCTGTGGCAGCAGGTGTGGAGTTTAGTCGAATGAGAATCATTTTTGGATTGTATATTATTGGCTGTGGCTGATCTTTTAGATCTGAAAGGAATCTTAAAGATATTAACAAAGGACACGGACGCTACAGCGATCGAGACGAGACTTGACATCAAGCGGTAGTGTGTGACTCACAAAATATGTTTGGAATGGCATTTCCAGCTATGATAGGTTTATTCCTAACCTTGACGTTAGGTGTTAGGGTTGGATGCTTGGTATACCACACGTTAGCTATCTAAACAGTCTAGTATTAACTCTTGTTTCTTATTATCAACCACAGCTCCACTCTACTGGCTATACGATATGTGGGTTCTCCAGACTATCCCTCACTCAAATTCAGTCATTGGTGACGATTCACCCTCAACATCAAACTTTCTTGTCTAGTATAGCTAAACAAACTAATCTCGAACACGACCCTGAGCAAAGAACCTTTACTTTTGAAAGGATTTCAGCAGAAGTTCGACTAGGATACAGGATTCTATTTTTGCATCCGCAGCGTTCGTTTACGAGATGAAAGCCAAGCTCACTTTCCGACCCATTGCTGATCTAGTAATCGAGCGCGAACTACTCCCAGTCAAATCCAAAGAGAAAAAAAAAAGGGGGTAGTACAATATGTTTATCAAACAACTACAATTCATACACAGTATTATAGAATGATCATCGTTTGGGTACACCTTCCTGTATTTATAATGGTGCATATTAATTAAAAAGTTAATATCACCGCAAGGCATCGAGGTTAAGCATCCTCACCCATCTGAAAGTACATTTATCGGCATTCCTATTGAGATATGTAGTTCACTAGACCGATGTCTAATGAGATGCTGGAAAAAAGATCCTCAAATTTAAGCTTAACGTCATTACCACCCATATATCGAGCTTTTCCCGTACCTGAGAGCTGAGGGTAAGTGTTTACATCTTTGTCGACCTAAACCCACGTAATTACCTCAATTTAAACTCCAGGCGCGCAGTCTCGATATTAATGTTCCTATTAAACCAAGATCTTCTTGCCTCCGCTCAAAAATAATGTGGTAAACCGGGAGTATCATACTGCAAATCCACTTATCACACACCCAGATCTTCAAGGTTACCTTTTTCCCTATACTGGTGTGGTGTTCTGTGTGCTAAACTTTCCCACTTCTAGAAGAACTATTTTTAACCCCAAGTGGTCCGAGCTCGATTTGCAGATATTGCGTTATTTGGACCCTTTTCCATCCATACTCCTGGAAAAACCTTAGACGCTAGATCAAAATGCGGACATTCAAGATCAGGATATACAGAGTATAGCCTCCATTCTCCGTCAGATATCAGAGCGACACCCCCATGTCCAGGGTTGGGGGCCATCTGTCCAACTTGTGAACACAGCCCTTGCATATGTAATGTACCGTCACCTCCAGCTCTGGCATCCACACGACGGAAAAAGTCGCTCCTACAAAAACACCGACGGCTCTGCGCACGCAGGGCTTAGGGTGAACGGATGACCCGTTTTTAAGCTGTTTTGGCATTGATGCGTGTTGCTTTTTCTGCCTATTCAGTTGCACCACACCCTTCGTTCGGCCGAATTCCGAACTATATATATATATTGAGATGCATAGCTAAGCAATTCAAAAATCCTTTCCATCACGG
This sequence comes from Ramaria sp. MG151, assembly GCA_003314545.1. Taxonomy (NCBI): domain Eukaryota; kingdom Fungi; phylum Basidiomycota; class Agaricomycetes; order Gomphales; family Gomphaceae; genus Ramaria; species Ramaria sp. MG151. Next base: position 2,607 of record QMFG01008114.1, on the reverse strand, counting down.
ATGGATGACAGTCCCAAACGGTGCCCCCCATACCGTTTCCGAGTCTCGGAGACTCTGCAGTCATGAGACGCGGGAGCGGGACACATCTATCAGGTTCAGGCTCTCTCATTTGCTTCCCCCCCCTACAACTCCCTCTACGCACGTTTTGGGCCTAGAACCGCTTGCAGATCCTCACATGGGCTGTTCGATAAGAAGCCGAACACGACGTGACGTACACGACAATCCCGCTTATTTCTGACAGCTTCTATCGCGTAACCCGAAGGAGAGGGGGGTGGTTCGGTCAGAAGTTGCCTGGCTAGGTCAGAAGGCGTGTCAATGGGGAGAGAGGTGCATGTGTGTACTTGGGGCCGCAGGGTTGCACCCTCTATCGAGTGGCTGAGCCCTTGGATTTTCCCGGTACAGGTACGTTTTACGAAATGATTATATTTACTATCTGAAACCTTGCCCTGTGTATCCTTCGTCGGGATGGGACTTCCGGTTCCGTGTTGATATAAAAATTGGAGGTCCAACCAAAAAAAAAAAAAGATTGAGTGCTTAGTAATGAAATGACTCGATACTTTTCCAGTAATCGTTCGCTGCCTCCGTGTTTCGAATAGCGCTATGGTTTGACCAATTGGGTATGGATTTCTTTGACGATTTCCTGCTTCCAAGACAGGTGAAGATCGCCAATTATGACATAATTTGGTTAGGGGGAACATCCACGGGGTGTTCAACTTGAGTATTTTGTCCCTTATATCCATCCTTCAGAAAAAGCTCCCCCTGGCGCCGGCCGCGGATAATGATTGACAAGTACGGTATCTGGGATACACTAGTACCAGGCAGCATCAAACTGTCACAGATAAATAAGACCACTTATTAAGAACGCGGGATAATTTTCTTGATCGCATCACAAGATGAACTATCTGTGGAACTGACACAACTTCTGTGCCATGCGCGGCGCTATATATTTACCCTCCGCAAAAATCGTGGGTCCGTCTAAGCGTCCCGGAACCTGCCTTGACTGTGCGACGGCATTCGTACCTCCGGTGTAGGTGAATACGATTACGAAAGAAAAATCAAAGAGGAAAATATCGTAGTTCGCACGAGGTACGCGCGCCTAGTCTACACTGTAAAAGAGACAAGAGTAAATATGAATGTACACCATAGATCCAAGCACATACCGTTTGTGGCAGGAGAGGTCTCATCCCCAAATTCTTGGGCACATCTGGATATCACCGTCAACAACAGCCTTGTGGCAGATAGACATACATCCCATCTGGGCATAAGGTTCGGTGTCATGCCCGTCGATGGTGCCCAGGCGTCAACGACGGATTACGAGGGAGAAACGCTCGTTGGAGTTATCGGTGGGATTCGAGGATTGTGGCCTGATTCTCTCCAGGGTGCAGCATGGTTCTTGAGACGCTCAGACCATCGAGTCAGGGCTTGGACGCCAGGGCGCTTCGGGTTCTTTTCAGGAGAGGCTCTATGGTGCAGTTGCGTGGGAATGTGGATTGTTTGTGCGATGGTCTAGACCATGGGCAACATGCTGTTGGATATCGCGAGTTCGTGTTTATGATGCGATAATTATATATTTTTTGTGTCTGCGAGAAAGGACTCATAACATCCGGTTCTAGGCCTTCGTGGGGTGATCGCTGGTGCGCCGAGTACCGGGGAGGGGGAGGGGTGACATGGAAGGTCGTAATCTGTCGTCTGCGAGGACAGCATCTCAGGCACGTCGTGTGAACCCGTTTAGTGTGGGCCTGTTTATGGTCGGAAAGAGACACCGACTTGGTTGAATGTGTTTCCTCACAGCTCATGGCTGTGCGCCAACGACCAGGAAAGAGGAGGGACGTCCAAACACACCCTCGGGGATCCGAAGACGTAAGCTGTGCTCTGGGGTCGATTTGCGTCGTCCAGCTGGTCGCGGAACAAAAGATTTCATTTTCTTTGACACTTTCCACACCGAACTCTGGGACAACTCGAGACTTGATATAGCCGAAAGATGTATCAGAACGGTGTGCCTTCCCAAGTTGGCAGTGACAGGGCCTCTTTTTGTGTACGTGCCTTTGTGTTAATCTTTTCTTTTATCGCAGACGTGTGGCACCCGATGTGTGCCTTCCAAACCTGGCAGCGACAGGCCCCGTTTTGTATATAAACCATCACTGTTGATAGCTATATTTGTCTGCAATCCATGTGCCTTTTTTTCTTTTTTTTTTTTTTCTTTTATCGCAGGGCATAAATATCTGTGGATATGTTCTGGCTAAACGGATGCACGGTCTTTCGACAACACGATGCGAGTCTGTGCCCTGAGCACCTGCACCACGACATGGACGTAACGAAGCGATGACGGGCTGCGGTTGCAGCTCTTCGGAAGACTTGATATGGACTACGAGTGTACACGCCTGAGAAACGATCCAGGAACACGGTTTTTTGGCAAGGGACAGACATCCGCTTTGTGGTTATCCATCACAGATGTGACACGCTCCCACTTTAAAGGCGAGGGAAACAGAAATATCCCTTGTGCTAGGTCCGCCGTCCCGCGAGCACTCCATGTCGCACCTACAAGGAGACATTGACGGGGACACCCTCCTTCCCCCAAGTCCTTCCTTCTTGACACATTCCTTTGAC
>QMFG01008036.1:2241-14039 GCA_003314545.1 Ramaria sp. MG151 | reverse complement strand
TTTCATTGTTAGGATGGTGTGCACCATATCCCTCCCCCCGTACACCACTGTGGATTCTTCCTGGAGAATTTTCACGATCCGACTCCAGGTCGGGTGAAGAGGAGTCTGCGATACTAACAGACGTTGATGGACGCGACGGGTCGAAACCATCCTCTTTTCCAGCAACTACATTGGACGTCGGCACGTTAAACGCAAAGGGGTAAGTGCCAGAGTAAGATGAGCTTCGACCCGGCCTGACAGCTGGTGGAAGAGGTGGGTGTGTTGACACAGGGTGGGTATGCTGGGATGGATGGAACGGGGTGCAGTGGGAAGAGGAGTCCGCGGGTCCTGAGCCGCGGAAGCGAGACGCCTGCGCCTGCGCTGCCGTGGGGGGAGAAATAATTCCTTGAAGCGGTGAAATCATGGTTGTATCAGGCCAGCCTGAGGGAGGAGGTGCGTTCCCATTAGTGGCCATCGATGTTTTGGGTGTACCAAGGCTCAAAGGGGAGTGGACGGAAGGCACATGATGTGAAGAATGCGAGTGAGAATGCTGGTGGGGGTGAGGATGCGAGGGAGTGTGCAAATGGCTCGACTGTTTCTGCATAAGAGCAAGCTGGTGCACGATTCCGGCATTGTTCCCATTGCCCCCAACAGAGGACTCTGAGCGAGATGAAGGCGAAGTAGAGAACGCAGAGGACAATGAGAGCGGATCCAGAGGCGGAGGCATGTGCTGTGGCCGCGTTTGGTGTACAATGGTGTGAATGTCTGGTGGGAATGTTTGGGAATGAAGAAGGGGCGGCGGAATGGGCGGTTGGGCTACAACTGCGGAAGGCGCTGGTGGTGCCGAATGTGTGGCAGAGGAAGGGCCAGACAAAGAGCCTGGCAAGCCTGAGATCGGGGAACCTGAATTGGAACTTGAAGTAACAGATGTGGGAACGGGCTCGTCCTTTGGTTCGAGCTTGAGGGATTTTAATACACGATCACCCTGGGCAGAGGCGCAACGTTTTCGAGAAGCGTCCTCATTCTGGGGTTGAAGATGGGGGGTGGGACCACTGAGACTAGCCTTCCGAGAGGCTGTACGACCAGAGGGTGGAGAGGCACGATGTGGCTCGGAGAGTGAAGGTAACGTGTTGCTGGACGATGAAGAGACGGACTTGCCATTCGGATTAACGAATGTAGAGACAAGCTCGACGACAGCCTTGAGTTCTGCAACGCGCTGGTTGCCTTCATGATCGCGGCCACGAGAAAATGCCTCACGAGCTTCTTTAGTAGTACGCATGACTCTGTGCAAGGGGCCCGTTATTAGAAGTCTTGATTTGTATGAAAAACTATATAAATGAAATCCATGCTGTCGAACACGAAGTGTGCGTACGAGCAGATCCACGAGAGTGACACGAAAGGGGGTTGATAAGCAGAGATAGAGCGTCATACCTGTCCAGCAAATTATCGACCACCACTAACTTTGGGACCTGATTCTCTCCTCCACTACTACTTGGCATGCTCTCTAAGCCTTGGGTGTTTGCGAACGATTGAAAAGGTGGGGCAAACTGGCTCGACGTGGGATTGAGCAGACCACCTGGCTGACCATCAGAGTCTACCGCCAATTCTTGCGGCGAGAAAGACGGCTGTGCGTCCATGCTGGACGACAGGTCTATAGAAGGAGGGGCTTGTCGAGGCTGCGTTGGTGTTTGTGCGAGGTAATGTGAGAAGGTTGGGAAAGGGTCGGGCTTGGGACCGGCACTTTTGGTACCTGCGTGGTGGAGAACGTTACTGGTTAGAGGAGGTTCAGACTTTTGATTATCGGGTGTGGACATGGTAATGGATATGCATTAGCTAGCACGAGGGCTGAGAGTCTAGAGTGGAAACCGGCCGCGTCAAAGCGTCGTTATATACAAGACAAACAGGCGGAGAGTTGCCTGTGGCCGACATTCGAAGACCGCGGCCTAGCACTATAGTATACACATTACTAACTACAAACTAGTAAATAAACCATTTACAATCACTTATGTATATAAAGCTTCTTATTCCAAGGGTCACCCGTTCATTCTTCCCACACTCCTTGCCTTCCGGCTCGATGCCTCTGCCATTGACCCCCCAACTGGTCTCACCATGATAACGCGTTGTGGCGCAGTCGTAATGCAAATTCCCAATTCGCACACAACAAGGCGCAGTCGTGACCAGGCATTGTTTCCCAGGTCTTCTTCCTCTTTATTCCATGCGGGGCGGAAATGTAGATCTCATGCATCATCACAATCAAGATAATCTCGCAGTACTGGCCCGACCGCGCTTAGCCAGGTTTAACCTCAACGTGGGAGACCCGTGAGACCCGTAAGACTACCGTGAGAACCAGCGGGTCGCTCCCGGCTACTTCCACACCATCATTCAGCGAAGCGACCGGAAGGATTCGACCAATGTGAACCAACAGCAGAATACCTCCAGGAACACGTGGGCATTCACCTCCTGTTGCCCGGGTATATTTTGAGTGCTGCGTTTGCAAGTCCTATGATTTCCTTCGCCGCCGTGGAACTGCCGGAAGCATTAGCACCTGACATGAGGCAGAGGTGAGACTTTTCCAAAAGTTGTTGAAATAGGAAAATTTTAGCTATAATTTGTACCATACGGATAGATTGAAAAGCAAACTGATGACTGCCTCAGGCTTGGCCATAAGCGACACTATCATTTGCCTGGCCAGAAGGGTTCCAGAACAAGATAGCTTTCCGTGCCTGGCCAGGAGGATACCAGAACAAGATGGCCTTCCGCACGATTCCACGGAAGGCTTGGCATCTCCTCGAGGTATAGCTTGAAACAGCAAGGTTGGAAACAACAAGGCAATTGAAAACTGGCTAAAACAGAAGCTTTGACGCCATGGCAAGCAATAAACGCTGAGGGGCTTCTAGCTGGCCTATGAAGTCTAGGCCTGTATTCCACAGTCGAAGTCGCTGCGCAACAAGGTTGCCTCACACTACGACATAAGGTGAAGGCGGCGATGATGTCCAAAGATATTACAGATTGAAATGGAAATGGGAATGGACGGTAAAAATTGAGTGCTTCAATAACAGTTTAGCAACCTAACGATCGTGAGGAAAGCGAAAGTGCTCTACCTCTTGAACTGTGCTCATAGTCCGGAAACCAAGCTTGGATCAGATCCAAATTCCTGTTGCAAAGACGGATGTCAAGATAGCTTCTACACAAACCGTATCATGCGGATAACTAACAGATAGCAGATAATGTATGCAAAGCGGAGGAGACAGTGCCTTGCCAGAATGGAACAGTGCTGCATCTGAGAATGGCACATGAACTCGTCTGAGCCAATATATCTGGTCGACTTAACGCTCGATCCGATTTGGCTCTACTGTCCACCATTACGTCGAGGAATAGATTGGAGCAGAAAAGTCGCTTATCAGAAAACTTACATAGTGTCTGGATCAATAAGCCAGATTTCCTGATCTACAATAACGGCGAAAATCTGTCAGCGAGCAACGAAATTCAGAACATTTGGACGGAACAATGTGGAACACCGAAGAAGAAATGCTAAATTGCCTTAGAGAGACCATAGAGATATCGATGAGTATCGTCGCCCGAACTTGATATAGACACGGATGAATGTGGCCGCAATTCGCTGGAAAGCAAAACATTGCCCTGCAAACCAAGATAAGTAATGGCCTAGGATCCTGTCCTAGACCCTGACGAAAGAGGGACTCGAATGAATCCTCACCAGAGTTATTACTGCCGGTCTGTGTCGAGTAGCCTAGGAGACACTGTCAGAAGTTAGTGGGCGCTTAATCGTCACACTGACATTGTCCTTCAGAGCGCCTGGTGCGATTGCCATGAAGCTGATGTTTAATTCTTGTACAGGTTGTGCCAGTGCAGGTCGTCGTATGCAGTCTGTAAGTCGTCTGGCATTCTAATAGTAGAATGGTTTGACCGATTCATAGATGAAATCACAGTGGCGATAACTGGTATTTCACCGGCTTCTGAGCGAGTTGACTGAAAACACGCCAGATGCAGTCCCTTAGCTCAAACTTTGAACGACGCAGATTATGTCTCGATTCATCAATCAATACCAGTGCCCATCATCACCAAATGATACACATGCGCATATATCCTCAAATGTGTGCTCAAAACTCCAAAATTTCCGGAGATTTCATCTGAGACATTGATTGTGACAATATGGAATTCCTGACATTTTATTCAAAGGATGGCATGTGCTTTTGCGAGGCATGCGGCACGCCTCGTGGAACTTCCGCTCACCCATGATTGAGACTCCTCATGTGCTATCACGTATACGCCGTGGCGTACAGTACTCCTGTGGCTATTCCCAGGGTTGCCAAGCTTGACGTCTGCTTAGGCCGTATTAGTACATAATTATGTACCTAAACCTTCGTAAGGTACGCCCTGACCCTGTCAAGTGTTCAGGCCAATTCCAGACGACCAATCCGTGAGATCACCGGTGTGCCTCACAGATTCGTGGGCATAGCAGCATAATCACTAAGAGAATCGGAGATGATGCAACATTGCCCGTCCGTGCCTTGATCGTATCAATGATTGTTATTCGTATTTAGGGCTTCATTTGTGTCTGCACCATGTTTCTTCCTCTAGGTCTGGACCCGTATTGATGGTCTCTTGAGGCCACTCGCTGGCGCCTTTGATCGTATAGTGTGTTCAATCGCGTTGATGGTCTCCATTATTATCAAGGAGTATTAGTAGGATGATTACATTTCCTGGTCTAATCATACCTACATGTTACCCCTAGGAATGGTCAGCGAATGCTGTGCATGTGTACAGATTATCAGACATGGCAAGTGCTCGGTGCCCAGGATGAACGCCGTTGGTGGAACAATAAATGGCGTATCGCGGGAGTCTCTACGTTAAGCTTTTGTCTTAGCACTAGCGATCATTACAACCTTTTCCCTGCGTAACTTCTCATGACAGAACTCAAGGCAATAAGGATCTTACCGGTGTTCTAGCAACCCCTTTGATAAATAACGTTGGTGTTTTGGTGTGCGCGTTCATCAAGCTAAGCGTTTTCATCGTGCTTGTACGTCGAATAGATAAGTACGCGACAACCTGCGCAGACAGGAAGATATGCCTTGATTCGTGCTTGGCTGCCGAAGCTATATATATTCATCAGATTGGAGAAGTCTCCTCGGGTGATACACACAAATCTGGTGCGACACATCTCCAGGTCAGGTACAACATGTCTGCCAGGCAATGTCAACACTATGCCACCACGAGGTATCTGGCTGCTTCTGTGACTGTGATATTGCAAGTTCCCCCTGGTTCTCAACCAAGCGAGTTTCTCGGCTTACTGATAGATAACACTGCAACTCATTCGAGATGATCCACCGACTTGCGTACCTACTGATAATGATTTGAGTGAGTGAATGATCGACAGTCTTGGAGTCGCCCAATTTTTGTTAACATGATCCAAGGTCTACTCCGCCGCAGTTTCCAGTGCCCATGCCGAAGTACTGACACTTCCTCGCCATTGCTGCGTATCATGTCACGACATTCTTCGCATCTCATAGATTCGTCTTCATACACACCATGCCGTGTATGTCCATACTCCATCAATTGATGCTCGTGTTTGATTTTCTGTTCAACCCAACACATTCGGTGTTAAGATACAAGCTTTTTGCTCCTAAGCGCTACGCCGAAGGATGTGATATCTCTGATAGTGAGCGGGGATACCCTAGTCACCATCACAAACACCATCATTTTAAGGTGATGAGTCGATCCTCAAGGTATGGAAATTATTCAGCGGTACGGAAGAAATATTTGATTCACAAGATGTTCTCAGCTTCTGGAATGGTAGATGTCGAAGCTGCTGCTTTTGATTCGGAAACCTCAAAGTGACACGGAGGAAAGTAATTCAGAGTCGTCCAATCTATTCTCATCACTCAATCGCAGACTTCTGCCTCAGGGGGGGAAAAGTCGAGACGAAGTTAGTAAATGGGGTTGTGAATCGTCATGGTTAACAATTACAGTTACTTTTATCCCCTATCATAAGTATGATTAGTTGTCACACTTGTAGTTTGGATTTGCGCACAATAAGCTGCTGTCAACATTTGTCATCCGGACCGACGAGAACCTTATTGAAGGATCAGAAATAATAATAAAATGAAATGAAAACTGAAAAAAGGAGTGGGGTACCCATGAGATCGCTCGTACAAACTAGAATGCTGCGTTTTTCTTGATCGGTTTCGACATACGAGGTATGCGTTGCTCAGAAGGCATTGTAAAACCCTGTCGACTGAAGCTATAGAAAGTCAGAAGACGATACATCAATCCTAGCGTACAAATCAAAATCATATACAACATCTACTCATTTTTACTTAAAGCTGTCGTAAATATGTCACTACTAGGACGAAGGAGCGGGTCGACCAAAAAAGTGGCTTTGAAGTTCCAAGAATTGGCAACTGGAATGATATGCTGAATGGTGAGGAAGCTAATACCGACGCCTCCCAGGAGAACGTGAGCGTTCACGATCCCGACGTCTTCCATCCCTAGAAGTTCTTTGTCAGCCTAATTCAAAACAAGGTCCCAGAGAAAGGAAATTGAAAGTCGAGAAATCCAACACTGAGCCTTACTCACTCATACCGTGACGATCCGTACCTATCTCTGTCATATCCCCTGTCCCTGCCCGGCTCTCTGTCTCTGCTGCCCCGATATTCTCCACGCTCCCTATCTCTCTCCCTGTCGTTGCCACGTGGCGCTACTGTGGCGTTTGGTGGCGGTAAACTCGTGGCAGGAACACCAGCAGGGGGAGGGGGGGGCGCGTTTTTACGCGCTTCACGCTCTGCACGGAATTGTGAAAGCATGTTACGTAATTCGTGGTATCCCAGATGCATCTTGCAAAGTAGGGAAAGAGGGTAACTACAAAGTCAAACGTGGAAAAAGAAAGGATGCGCACTTTTCCACCAAAGTGGTCCGCAAGTCGCCTATCCGAGTCAAGTACGGAAAGGTAAGCACCACACACGTCGCATACGCGCAGTTTCTGGTGACCAGAGGCTCCTGACGTCTCTGTCAATTGTTGGAGCTCACGCTGAGGGAGAAACAGCTTCAGAGAAGTAGATTAGCAGTAAAGGGTCAAGACGCCGACCTCTTTGTCAGACTTCTCTCCCTTCAGCGCTTCTATGGCTGCAAGTTCCTTCATCGATTCATCAACTTTTCCTTGTTCACCTAGTTGCTCAATTTTCTCCGTGCCTCCTTGAATAGCTAGCTCAATTTCTGCAATTTCCCGCATCTGCACATACCGAGTCATTGAGCAAGGATGATCGGATTTATTGTGCCACAGCGAATGGTCACAGACTGACCAAGTTTGTTGTCTTAGCATTTTCTTCAGGAGTCTTCTCAAGTCTTCGGTGAGCAGCACGGATGCGCCTATCGCATTCATCCACGAATGCGAAGAGGTTAGACTCATATTCAGCCTGGAAACGCCCGAAGATGGGGTTCGTCGGCTCTGCCTCTCGGGCAGCAACAAATTCGTTCTTAAGACGTTCTGTATGGGATTTGGGGCATGGGCCTAGGTCCATTTTCTGCATTGCACCAGGTGCGACGACAAAAGCCATAAGAGAACAGAGGGCCATGGCGAGAACAAGAAACGTACCGTGTTGGTAAAAAGAGCGTGTGGGCAGGTACCACAGAGGAAATTTCTGCAAACTTTTTCATCGGACCACACCAAATTCTGATTCGTCACACCCATTGCCTCAGGACCCATCATCTGCTGTAGGAAGGGAATTAGTATAGCATATCTGGGATACTATGTGTTCAGGCTAGAGTCGCGACAAACCTCAAGCAGCTTGCGCTGCATTTCAGCCAAACGACCCATTTTTTTAGTGAAAAGCTTCAGGACCTGCGGCGTCAATGTGTTGTTAACAATACACTTGGAACTCGCCAACGAGGTAGTTGTGGTGAAACTAAAATTTTAAACTCAGCTGAGCTGTTGGCAGTTGTCAAATGCCAGTCAGCGACAAAGGGTTGAGTCCTGCATAATTAACGATGACCCAGCCTTCAGACTAATTGTAGTCGATATTCACTGTGACGTACGGTAGGCATATCTTTCTATATGTTTCCGGACTACAAGTTTGAGGAGGTGATTTGGACTACGGCACATGTCCTTTACGGCGCAAACCCGTAGTGAGTGCAACTTAGGGTAAACGATAAACAATCCTGAGAGTATCTATCATATGAGGAAAGACTGAAAGTTATACAATGTGCGTATCATGGTGATAGAATGCATGTCGAAGGATGAAGAAAAACCGTGATTGCATGGTCGAAAAATGCGAGTGTAGTGGTGGGATATGCAACTTGTGGAAGCTGATATAGACGGGCCTCACGATTGGGATGCACTGAGTAGGAGCTTAGGCACGGGCGTGCGTAGTGGTCGCGCCTCTCCCGCGCCCTCTACCTCTACCTCTACCCCTGCCTCTACCTCCTTTTCCGCGTTCCGCAGGTGGACGACTGCTATCATGTTTTCCATGAGTAAATTGGGATGAAGATGATTGACGTGAGGAAAATGGAGTTGGTCTGGCCTGGAGGGTGGGAGGCGACTCGGGAGGAGTGAACGTTTGGTTGTGCTCTACTGGCACCTGGATCTTTTTTTCTCTCCGATGAGAGGTCCTTGTAGTGCCTCTTGGCGTGACATCTGTAGGCTGGGCCCTAGGGGTCGGTGGTGGTGTGAAACCTCCCCGGCTTACAAGTAAATACTTCGTTTCCTCAAATTTCTCCTTATCAAAAACCTTTCCCTGCTTTCCCACAGATCCAAAATCTGTCTTTGCTTGGCCTTCATTTGCATAGATCCATTTCCATGCAGTCTGAACGGCTTTGCTGTCCGCCAGTCCCGATTCCAGGACAAGCCACACAACTTCAGGCTCACCGGACCTAAACGCAAGCCGTAGGAGGGATGTGTTGTCCGTGCTTTTATCTGACAAGTATAAGACAGATTCAGAGTCGCTGTCCTGAGGTGAGTAGGTGTCGAGAAAGTAGCGAATAATCGGTAGGTGACCATACTCCAACGCAACGTGGAATGCTGTATACTCCTGGGAGTCACGTTCGTCTGCCTCGGCATCTGAGAGCGTAGGAGTCAAGGAGAATGTAGGTTTGTCGGAATAAGGACATACTATGTCTGTCCAGCCATTCTACAAGCCTAACATCGCCATGGATAACTGCGAGGTGCAACAGCGTTTGTCTAGGATCTTTAGGTGGAACTTGCAAGAATTCCTCCATGCCAGGTTTGAACTCTCCTCCTGCGGCATCTACACCGTCCTCCCAAATAGCAGTTTTCACGCGTTCAGCGTCTCCTCTGCGTGCCGCCGCGAATGTAGCGGATCTAAGCACCTGCGATTTCTGCTGCTGACTGCGCACTTTTTGTGCAGCCGATGTACGCATTGCCTCTGCCTCCGTCCTCTTAACTTCGGCTTTCTGCTTACGCCGTTTTTCTCCAGCACGAACCTCTAAAAAAAAAAGTATGAGTCTAAAACAGCGAGGATAATTAAAACCACAACCATTTTCGCGTTCCATCTGACGGCGTGCTTTCCAGGCTAACTCTTGATCTTTACGGCGCTGAGCAGCAGCAGCTTGCTCCTCTCGCTGTCGCGTGATACGAGCCTGATACTGCTCTTCGGTTTCAACATTATGATCACGGGGGCGTGATTGGAAGCGTGAGCTGGCAAATCGGTTTGCACGGCCGTTCAGCATCTCTTCGAACAGAAACCTGAATAAAAGAAGGTCAGCGATACAACCATGATCGATAATGCAGTACATACATGAAGAAATCAAGGTTTTCTTCTTCCTCATAGCATTCTCCTTCGCTATCGTAGAAGGCTTCTGACTCGCATTCATCCTCATCCTCATCGTTTCCGTGCGTAGTGTTGTGTGAGTGTGAATGGGAGTGAAAATGATATTGCTGGAATGGCGAGTAGCCATGGGAAATAGCTGGCGGTGGTGAAGAGGTGTCTAAATGTTTGAGTAAAGTGTTGTAAGCACTGCTAATCTGCTGAAACTGGACGGTGGCATCTGGGTTGTTCTGATTCTTGTCCGGGTGCGTTCGCAGAGCAAGCTGAAGACAATGGTTCAGAAGGTAAGGAAAACAATTAGATGTATAGGCCTGCCTGCTTGTAGGACGTTTTCACTGCTTCGAGGGAGGCACCCTGTTGAGTATTGGTGAACTGTATCTACGCGTTTCAAAAGGTGGAGATTACCTGTTCAAGCCCCAAAATAGAGTATGCCTCTGAGATGGAGCTATGCCTGGGGACCATGGCCACCTAAATGAAGAGCGGCCTATGTGATGAAGACGCGGGGTTTTTTATGTGACAGTCACGCGTTGAGGACCACAGTAACGGACAAGGTGGCGACGTTCAAGCTTTCACCGTTTATTTTCTCATGCTGGAAAGCAACAATTGGTATACACCTTTTACCTCCACTAAGAAAGAACCATTTGCTGATATCTATGTCGCAGTTGTTTTACCGCATGGGCCATTTCCAATCGCAACCACGCCACACTTTCAAAATTGAGCACCAGACACTAAATACACGTTTTCTCCCTCATTTTCTCCCACCCGAACTCGTATTTCTTATACTAGAAGCTGCCTACGACCACCCATACATGTCATGTCGAGAGCGACGCGCAGGTCTCCGCGCCGCTTCTTTAGTGTCTGTCACATGGGCCCATCCTGCTCAGCAGTTACTGTGGCGTTCTATCGACATCGAAACCGTCTTCCAGATTAGATCACTACGTATCATATGTGAGACTAGAGCAAGAGGTTCTGAGCTTGCATTGTACACACGCAAGTTTAGCGTATCGAGATGTGCTGGTGGACGCCCTGAGTTATCACCTACAATGCATGACATAGCACGTCTTCTCAAACGTCTTCCAAGAGTTGAAGAGCTCCACTTAGGGCGGCCACCATCAGAGCTCCCAGTCGTTGCGTCTTTCGACCTCCAGCTTGCTGTGACACGACGTCCAGATATTCCCAAGCTCACCACTCTCCATATTTCATTCGCTCGTCCAGCCCTAGTCCACAACTTGCTACACATACTTCCTTGTCTTCGATTTGTCGCGGTCCAGGGATCCCTTTCCAGTGAGACAGAAGACGAGCGTCCCCCTTCCGGTCTGACTCCACACTGTCGCCTTTATGAGATGCGCTGGGGCGTCAAGTCATGTGTTCACATAACACATGCCCTGACGTCCTCCTCCCAGACACTTCGCATTTTGGGGTTGCACTCTCTCCCACCAGGGTTTGCCACTTTGATGTCCACTCATGGTGTGGCACTCCGCTCCCTACGTGTATTCCGCTACGACCCATCCCTCCCACAGGCTGTTTTCCATTGCAGTGTCCTAGAAGAGTTCATCATGCAAGACCATATTCCCCCTCAGGAACTCCTGGTCGCGCTTCCGCCTACCCTCGTCCACCTCGCTATTGACTGTGATTATGGGCATCAGCGGGGACTTCAAGCCGTTGCGTCTTGGGTGACATGGCGCCGTGGCCGACTCCGAGTCCTTACATGTTTCTCTCCAGACTACGATGACCCTGACTGGTTGGACTTCGTGCGAGCTTGCAGAGAAAGCGAAGTTGAGCTTCGTTGCTTCAAAGATTGGCATGGCACTTATTTGGACAAGGTTGGTGCACGAGTGTCTTCAACTTGATGTCTATCGCTGACGTCGTTACAGTATGAAGAGCTTGGCGAGGTAAAAAGTTTTCCCCGCGAGGTCCCGTACCACATGCAACGAATTATACAATCACCAATAATACCATAGAACATAAGCTTGCGCCAGGTTATTCCATCAAGACCCGTTTATTCATTACTTCTGTTCTTTT
>QMFG01008027.1:0-95111 GCA_003314545.1 Ramaria sp. MG151 | reverse complement strand
CATCGACCGCATAGCCCAGTCCCTCCGCCAGCTCTCCGCCGTCGTCGACCAGCTCACCGCCATCCTAAAGTCCGTCCGCGCCACCTGCGACCCACACGCCTTCTACTTCCAGATCCGTCCGTGGTTCCGCGGCAGCGACGCCAACGGCCCGGACTCCCCCGCCTGGCTCTACGAGGGCGTAGATCCCTCCCGCCAGCTCGATCTCAGCGGCCCCTCCGCAGGGCAATCCTCTACCATGTGAGTTCAGCCACACACAGGCCACCAGGGTTGTTGTCCTGACCCTGATAAAATAAAAATCCACGCCCCCCCCAAGGCACGCGCTCGACGTCTTCCTCGATGTCGACCACCAGCTCTCCAAACCCCGGCTCCCGCTCCCCTCCGAGCAGAACCGCCGCGCAGACCATACCTTTATGACAAGAATGCGCAAATACATGCCCGGCAAGCACCAGCAGTTCCTCCTCCACCTCGCCTCCCATCAGCGGCCCGTCCGCGAGCTCGCCCGCCGCTCGCCCGCCCTCCGCCAGCCCTACGACTCCGTCGTCCTCGCCCTCAAAAACTTCCGCGACCAGCACATGCGCATCGCCTGTCTCTACGTCGTCTCCATGTCCCGCTCCGCCGCCGCCATCGGCAACTGTCCCATCGGCGCCATGATGGACACCCTCCAGCGCGAAGGCGCAGTCCGTCGCCCCGTCCGCGGAACCGGCGGAAATGAGCTCTCTTGCCTCCTCAAGGCTTCGCGGGACGCCACCTGTCGAACCGTCCTCGAAGGTAACATTAATTAGTCGCACGCTTCTAATTAGCTGTTGGCAAGCAACCCCTCATTTTTATCCCTCCCCATACGTTTTTTTTCTTTTCTTTTCTTTCTCTTGCTCTACTCATATCTGCATCGTAAAACAATCTTGGCCATGTAGCTTATTAAGCATCTCTCCTTAATACACTGCCTGTTTTGTCACACCATCAGAATCCCCCTCGGATCACCCCGATCGATCAGCCAAGCGGAAGACCACGAGTTTCATATGAAAAAAAAACTAGAGGAACGCGCCAAGTTTGTCCAGCACTTGCTGCGTGTCCACCGTGAACTCTAAAGGCGCTATTCGATTAATGCCGTAACGAATACGGGTGGTGTCCTAGGAACGCGGCGTTGTTATTAAAAAGAAGCGTATGGCGTGGCGTGGCTTACATTGAAAGTGTCTTGCTTGGCTCTGCACGCCACATTGAATGACTGCGATATTACCTTCTTAACCGTGTTTTCGTGGCCTTCCTTGTCTCGTTCCTAGGCGAATCAGGATGAGCGACCACCGCCGGAAACAAAAATAAACCCTTGCCTCCAACGCCTTTAGGTCATTCGCAGACATGCCAAAAATCGCCAACCCAACGTCATTGAATCCCTGCAGCCATAGCTGACCAGTGTGGTCGGCAGCACAAAACGTGACCAGATAACTGTATCCAAATAAGCCAAAATTCCTTTTTTCCAATCACATTCTCTCTCACCGATACTCTGGACGTCCAAAAGTGCGTTCACACTTTTCACATTTCCATCCGTCAACAGCCTCGGTCACCTTCTTGTTACAGCCCTCGGATGGACATGCAGGATACGACAAGTTTTCCGTCTTGATTAGCGTGATAATGATACGACTAGAAAAGTAATCAGGTTTGTCTTGTCCAAGATTCATATCCTTGACTTCTTGGGTAGTTCGAAGCTCAGCGAGATTGATCCCCGAACCCTGGCCAGCGCCACTGCTCAGCGCGTTACTATGCGACTGGAAATTAGCCACGGAGCCAGCCGAGTCGAACCTGGAGTGAGCTGTCATCAACTTGGCATGCAGGGTGGATCCTCAAATCATACCATCCTCTTAGCGCATGCGCTTCCGTGATATCGGGATTAAGCGCCATTGTGCTGGAACTAAGCGTGGAAAGTGACCTCCCTGAACACGTCCTCAGCAGGCAAGTTTCAAGGTCTTATTTACACCCACCGCCAAAATCTCCCACCTTCACCCCTTTCACCGCCAGGATAGGCTGATCTGTCGCAGCGTATTTTTTCGCCTGTTCACCCCATAGGGTGATACGCACAGAGAAACCGGACCTGTCGACAAGAGTCAGGTCTCGTTTAGGGATCTGAGCAAGGTAGTTTCAGTCAGGCCGTAGTAAAAAAATAAAATAACGAGACCTACCGTCTTTTGCGTCGATTTGGACGTGATTTCCCCTAGCTCGTGGGCTTCTTTGACCACACCGATCACATCTGACGATTCGAGAGTGAGATCATTCCACAGGACGCCCACAGGAGCGTCATTCACCGCATATGGAATCCTTCGCTACTGCCTCCAGATCCTTCAATTCTACAAAATTGTACTTGACAATCGGGACGTTTACGTTGTCGAGACACTACCAATGCCGTCGGTAAATGAGCTGTTAATGATGAAACGAACACACCTCTTCAATCTCCGTCGACCGTTCGAGACTGAGTTCGTACTGGTTTTGCAGGTGACTAAACTTCTTTTTCGCCATGTTCACTCGAGCACGGGAGATAAAGTACACCTTTCCCTCTTCAATTCTCTCGAAGAGCTCATCAACAGCTTGATTGAACGCTGTCGCCTTGATTTCCCCGGTTTCGTCCATGAGCGTCATGCTAAACAGCTTGCCCTCCCCCTTGGAGTTCGACCAATGCCTTATCTCGGATTTCTGTGTAACTCGCGCTTTAATGGTCCATTTGTTCTGGTAAGGGCTTAGGCTATCGATGGGAAATGTCGGCACAGACCGCTCGCCACCGGTGGGCTGAGCCGCGCGAAATGGCTGTAGCGCGGGTTGGACGGGTTGCTGGACTGCTGCGACTGGCGCTGCGATGCGGCTTGGGCCACCGTTGGCACCGGCTGTGGCTTCGGCAGGCGTAACGTCTAGGCTTTTAGGGTTTCCTAGTTTCTCGCTGGCTTCACCAAGACTCCGCATCCCCAGGACAATAATGAGGCTAGAATAATTTCTTAAGAGTGTAAAATGTTCAAAACATAGCAACTGACCGCTTATTCTGAACGATATTAGAGGTGTACTTCTCTAAAACGGCCACGGTATGTTTCTTGATTACATCGTTTTCCACCAATTCGTTCAGTTGTGTAGCAAGCATCGCTTGCACAAAATGTTCGCCATCAGATATGATAAGACGATACCGATCTGGATTCGTTGTGCTGGTATTCTGGAGCTTCTTGATCGAGAGGAACTGCACGGTAGGCTGCATGCTCCAGGCCTCTTGGTCATCAACCGCAGCCTGAGTGATGTGGGCACAGGCACCAGTAGACAAATGATAGTCGACGTCCATTATATCGGTGGAGATCTGAGACGAGCAACGGCGAAGCAGGCAAACGTGGAACGCGTGTGTCACCCACGCATTGTCACACCCGTCACGTCTGAGCTTGAAGTTGCAAAGGCACCTCCTGTTTCTTGGCTGACTGTTTTTTGGTTGTCGTGAGCACGCGGTAGTTTTCTCCTATAATTCTGACACCTCCTCCTGTGTGAGATTGACCTGGAAATCGCCACCCAACCCGAAAGAACAGTACTTGGTCAATTAGTTCTGGCTAAAGTTGTTACAGAATAGTATATGACGACTGCACCACCCTGTACACTTGACAGCTATCCTGCAGGCAATTGTCGCTACGCCCAAGGATATTCCTAATTAACGCGCCATCCCAGTACCGGTACTTGTGCTGCCGAGACTGATCTAGTCATGTCCACGCCCTTGGCATACATAGGAGTTCTGTTAACGGCCCTTTTTCGTCCCTTGATCAGTCTTTGGTACCTTGGTAGTCACTTCTCAGATTATGGCTTCACACGTTGAATCTGATCTCAGGAGAATACCTATATACGGATTTTCAGGAGTGGAAGCGAACACCTTAGGAATGCTGTGTGGGAGCGCTTTCAACTTTTTCCCAGCTTTCCGCTTACGAAAATCCAGCTACGCTATTTTCTGAAACTCGATTTCCTCCATGATGCGCTTCTGGAGTATCCTCCCGTACACGAATCCCGTTCTGGGACTAGCGAGGATGTATTATAGTTGACCAGTTGTTTCTCGCAATACCCACGGTCACCGCTCCTCGTGTTCCAAGGAGACCACCTCACTTTCCTATCTCGGTTGCGGCCGTATAACCAACAGCGGTTTAGACCTTGCAGCTACATCACAGTAAGCCGAGTATAAATCGGTGTCGTCATGGAATATCATAATGACAAGCACTGCATAGATACACCGAGCAACATGGAAATCCCTGATATCCAAAGCAACTGGCCACGAGCATCAAAAAACAATGGCAACTAAAAGTTGTACGGCAGAAACAACAATATTGCATAAGAAAAAAGTTCATTCCGAGGAGTGTGACTGTTCGTCAAGCATCGTACTTTGTGAAGGAAAACTGTTCGGATCAAAGACACTACCATCTACCTCCAAACCATCGAGTGGGTCGCCTAGTTTGCCTGGGTCTTTGAACGACAGTTACCGTGTGGTCACTCCCTCCTGATTCTTCAAAGTCATCCACTATCTCCTCAACCTCTTCTGAAACGACCTCAGGAGTAGGAAGTGAGATCTCCTCCTTGACAATTTCGACGGCGGTTGTGGGGCGTCCAGCGGATACAGATACACCTTTTCGAACATGTTCCTCTGGGGCGGGTCGCGCGGCAACTCGGGTATGGGCCGCAGGAGGAACGGTAACGGTCGCTGTTTCAGTGTGAATTTCGATTTGAGTCAGTGGGGGAACGGTGTGCGTAACAGTCTTGATCTTCGTTTCGGTGACAGAAATTAATGGTGGAAGCTCCTGTTACAAGACAGTCAGCCAAAGCATGCAAACCAGTAAACAAGCCCACCCCCAAGCCCGGACGAAGAGGAAGGATAAATGGACAGGTGGGGGGGTGAGAAGGCATGGGGGTGGCTGGGAAAAGGGTACGAACTATACATGGAGTATACAAACAAGAAGAAAGTGGCAAGGTATGTACTAGAATTCGCGTCCATTTTTAATCCTTTGAAACTCTTCGTCTCAGAACTCGGAGGCTCGGGCACGCGAGAATGGCGGTACCTTTGGCTTCCGTCTTGCGGACGCAGAGTCGTAAATGATCTCCTCCTCCACCGTATGTCCTGGTTCGTTTCCTAGGGAACTATTCTCAAAGGGTTATTTTGTAAACAAGGAATTAGGTAAATTGTTCAACGGACATGAGTTGTTCCATAATCCATGTTTCCCGACGAGAAGCATCAGTTTCTCGCCGGCCAATGTTTTCTTCCCGCCTGCCAACATCCTTTTCACGTTCGGAAATTCTGGCTTCACGGTCAAGCAGCTCCTCAACGCGTATACCAGCATCCTTCCACCAACTTGGAGGGCCTATGGCTTCAACCTCTTTAACCACTTCTTTGATGACAGTTTGGATGGGGGCCTCTACATATATTTGTGGAGAAGTAGGAAGTGGATTCGACGGCGATGGGATGGGTGGGCAAGATAATGGTGTAACTCCACCTGGAGCACCTGCCAATAAATCTGCCTCCCGACGAGCAACCTCGGCTTCACGTACAGCAACGGAATGCTCACGTGCCACCAAAGCTTGTGAGCGTTTGGGACTTAAATAACCCCAAACGCCGGAGGTCGAACCCTCTGGGTTCGCTACCCCCTGCGAGGACGGTAAAGAAAGCATAACAGCCAAGACAGCAAGGATGAGAGAAAGAACCAAAAGTAAAGTTGTAGAGGAGATGGTCCGGTGGTGGTGATGCGTGGACCGCTCGCGTTCGCGATGCGAAGAGGATGGTTGTGCCATACTAACCGAAGGAGGAGAGATGGTTCGGGTAGCGGTAGTAGTAGAGGAAGACGTGATGAAGCGTGTTACACGGGGCTGTCGTAAAGCGGATATGATTGGTCGTTAACCCTTTTAAAAGCTCCTGGAGAAGACAGTGATCAGCACAAGTATGCAACACGGTTCAACAATAAGCTCACAAGAAGGGAGCTGAACAAAGGGATATCGGGTATCGAACAAGGTTTTGAACAATTGTGTTTTGCGTTCGAACCAAATTTGAACCTCCGAAACTTCCCACGGAACGCCTACATGGACCTCCTGCTCAAAAAATTACATCCGAAACGTAGTTATACCTCTTTTCCAATGTCAAAAATGAGCCAAGCTATCCATAGACTTATGACAATGCCAGTTTGACGCAATACGTTGCCCAATCACCGTTAACACTGTTAGTTCAAGACAGTGGTATAAATGCTATCACCGCTTGCGCTGTAGTCGAATTGTACTACCTCAAGCTCAACTAGCTGGCAACCACAAAACCCAGCCGAAAAGTATATCCTACGTGCCTGCCTGCTCTTGCATGCGTGCATACACGGTTTTCCTTTCACGGTACGTGTCTACATTATACATGGCTCTTTGACTGTTTACAAGAGACAAAATGATGTCCACTTTGCTGATTGTCCAATTTTTCCACGTCTAATCGCAACATTCACCCGTATAAGCACGAACGTCGTTCATGCCGTTTTCTTTTCAATTCATCTTGTTTTGAAGAGAATCGATCCCCATCCCCTATCTGTCCGATGGCAGACATGAGGACCAACACTACTGGCTCTAAGCTCCGACACATCGAAACCCGGCCATATTTGTTCAGCAGCAAATGAATGCATTGCACATGTCTCAAAGTGCTCCTCCGCAATCTCGGGAAAGTCATCTATGAGAAGATCATTGCCATCGCACCAATAAATGATGAATGTGCATCTAGATCCCATATAGGACTTCAAGATGTCCTGGATTGTTTTGCATGCTGACAGCTCGAAAGGCATACCGCATGTGTCCAAGATATCGTGTCCTGGGGCCATTAATATGCATTATTATGGTATAATGCTATACCCTTTCCAATATTCACACACCATTACATGTCTTCAATGATTGAATCGATGCAACACCTTCACATCAGACAGTTCATGATCGACAAAGTGCTGGACTTGGTTCTTTCTTTGCCTAGTAAAAGCTTCACCACATCTGCGTTCTCGTGATAGAACTTTGTTTCCGGAACCATATTGCAAGCTTCATTTTGTGGCTGGTGCGTCCACATTCGCTATGGTTTGACATGTTCTTATAATCCGATGCTGCCACTTGTCCCCAGGGTCCCTGACACTACCCACATGTATCGACTTTCGGAGAAAACATACCGGTGATCCATCGATGATACTCGTTCTCACATGACGGGAGGGCTTAATTGGACCCCTTTAGTTCTCTGAAACAGTTTGTAATATTTGATCACAATCATCTGTGAGGATTCGGATCCTATCACGATAGCGGACAGCTTTGTATTCAAGGTTAGGAATCCTGTATGAACTGCAAAACAAAATAGGTTCTCGGCTACGACCTCTGATCTGAAATACAAAAGGCCGCGGAGGCAAATGCCTTGTTTGCTTGGCATGTGTGACCTGTGACAACGCGTTCACCACACCCATCCATGCCTCCTACCCCATTTGATCCACTAACTCCTCGCAGTCGTCCTCGGGTGTCTGGCTCACCATTGGCCTCGTCACTACCTTTTGACTGGGATGCTGCGACACATCGCCGTCCGCCTCCATATGCCACACCCGCTTCCCAACGTAAACTTCGTAAACGCTCGAGTATTGGTGTTGGAACCCCTGCGAGTAGCGGCACAAATAATACCCCTGCATCAAAAGGTTCAAAGACGACACCTAAAAGGGTTTACAGAAAAGTGCCAGTCACAGAGCGGTCGGTGGTGATTGCTGTGCTTCAGCTATGTTCACCTCACATGGGTCTGTTCCGTGACGCACAGGATCTCCAACTGGACATCACAAATCGTCTATGACATTCAGGACCTGCCACGAAATCGTCTGCCTGATTTGCGAAATGTTGCCCGCGTTCTTGGCACAATCCTCCACTTTGCACATCTAGTGGTAAGGTATGCAAAGCTGAGGCGCCTCAAGGACGAGGATATTGGGTGGGAGGATATGCTAGGAGAAATTGACATGCCGGGTGCACCGAGTGTCGGATCTTGGGTTGACTGGGTGCGTCAGACGACCACACTACAGCATGCCAGATAGTTTATTATCAAGCATCTAGACCACCCCTGCGTCAATGCTACTAGTCATCGTCTCCATTTTGAACGCTGTGTACCTCTTTACACGTGTCAAGTATTACCACCTGTTCCATAGGACGGACCTTGTTTCGTCACCCAACGCTGAATTGGTTGACCGAGACGATTTAGATCACGCCGGACTTCCAGAGCCACCTCCAATTATATCTCGCATCCTGTCACGGTGTGCGCACATTTTTTGGATCACATGGTTTGTATTGCCACTACACCATCTCGGCTGCGAAAGCATAGATTGACGCTTGCAGCAGGAGCTTCCTCCTTGGAATTGAACTGCCACCACCCCAAATCAAACCATCAAGGAGGGTACAGAGGCTTAGTGTCTGGGCGCCAGAAGAAGGCGAAATTGTGTTGTTTATGTGCGTATGGTGGATTCTCGTGGCGTATCCCCTCTGGGACCCTGAAATCACGATGCAGAATATATTCGCCCTTGCATGCCCTTCTTTGGCAAGCGGTCTCCCCTGGAAATTGGATAATTATATTGTTTCTGTTAGGACTTACAAGTATACAGGTATAACTGGCATACATTTAACCTGGTTCATAATATTAATCCCCTATCAGCTGTTTATCTTGAACCTGTGGTACCGCCACCTTCTCAAGGACAGAGAACTCATTGCTGCGGAAGTCATGCACGAGTACGACGAGAAGGTAAGAAAGTCAATGGCGTTCAGTGCAACCTATACTAAAAATGTAAACACGACCAGTTTGTATACCCGCACATTATGCGAGTTCGGCGAGACGTGGGCGTCATGACACATGAGGCGGAGGTAGTCTCCTTTTACCAATAAATAGTCTCTTACCACTCACCCATGCCTGTCAAAATGCAATATTACTTTCAATGTCTCTGTTCTACACCAACTTTCATTGCATATCCATACCCATAAATAAATACTGTATTATACCGCCTTGTCTGCTTCCTGGTAAAACCGGATAACGTCCTGTACGTCGTCCCTGCTGCCCAGAAACACTGATGCTCGTTCATGAATTTCAGTGGGTACAATATCAAGGATACGTTGTCTGCCCGTGGTTGCGATACCACCCGCCTGTCCGTCCGAATCAGCCAATACCACACTCCGAAACTGCAATGCCTACCTGCTCGGTCAAGAAAGCCATGGGAAATGCCTCGTATAAGAGTCTGAGCTTTCCATTCTTGCTCTTCTTGTCATCCGGATAACCAAAGATACCACCGTACAAAAGCGTCCTATGTACATCTGCCACCATACTACCGATGTAGCGTGCCGAATACGGCGCTTTACCGCCCGAGGGATATTTAATCGACTCGAGATAGCGATGCACGGGTGGGTGAAAGTAAAGGCTGTTACCTTCATTGAAGGAATAAATCTTTCCCCGTGGCGGGATCTTGATCTACAAATAGAAGATGAGTCAATGGTTTTGACTCAATAGCATAGCAGAACGAATGGGGACGTTTGGGTGGGTAAGAATGAACTCCCCGAGGGCATTATCGAGGGTGTAGCCATTCACCCCTCGTCCGGTTGTGAGAACGAGGTTTGCAGAGGAGCCGTACCTGTATTGCATTAGATAGGACCAGCCACAAATCCATCGTACGTACATGGTATAGCCGGCAGCGACCATGTCAGTCCCGGGTCTGAGCACATCTTCTATTGTGCCTGTTGAGCCCTCTCGCTGTTCGTTACCAGTCAAGGATTTATCTGTCGCAAAGGATCTGACACCTACCACTCTATAGATTCCGAATATAGTGCCGATGTTAACACCGGCATCGATGTTACTACTGCCGTCCAAGGGGTCGAAAACGACGCAATACTTTCCCTTCAGTCTATCTTCAATAATAACAGCATCCTCCAGCTCCTCTGAGACAAGCACGGCAGTTTTTCCAGATGCACGAAGAGCATTGACCATGATATCGTTTGATAGCACGTCCAGCTTCTTCTGCTCGTCGCCCGTAGCATTCGTGTCACCGGCCAAGCCAACACTGCAGTGCATATAAGCTAACATGACAATCCTGCTAACAGCACATACAGGTTTATGAGGCGAGCCTTTCGGACATTTGTTGCTATGAACTTGGAGGTGACCTGGATAGCATTAAGAAGCAGTGTAAGATCTCCTGCGATTGCTGGGCCGAGACGGAATTGTTCAGCAAGGACTTGTCTTGAGTGAAGAGATAAGAAGCGCGAATAAATTCAGAGAGAACAAGCGATACCGTGTGAGTGTTATGAGATCAGTGTTGGGCTGTTCTTCAGCGGACATTGTTACAACACGTACTGGATGACAAAAAATGTCTCAGATCCTCTTAGCTTGTACTTAAGCTCCGGACTAGCTTCGGACACTTCCGGGATTCGTCATAGCTCTCTCACACTAGTGTGACGTGGCTCGTCACACTCACACGGATGGCGCCGGGTGCAAGGGAGTCCATAAGCCCCCTCTCGAATAATTATAAACCCTGATCGAAGATCGTGTATGCTGCACGCTGCACTATCTCTTCCTTTTGGAACCCACAACGCGCTCCTTCCCTTTCCGTGCCCGCAACGGCTCAGGGAATTCTTCCTCTTCCTCGAACTCCTCATCTTCCGCGCTTGGGTCCTCGTCGACCTCCCCCTCGGCATCCTCATCGCCCTCCTCCGCCTCCTTCGGCCTCGGTCTCCGCTCGTCGCCACCCCATTCCCTCCGGTTCCCGCCAACGCCGGTCCCCTCTGCATCTTCGCTTTCTAGACCCTCCTCGGAACGCTCCTGTTCCCGGTCTTTGCCTTCGGCTTGGGCTTGCGCGATCGCGGCTGCAATCTCCATGCTAATATTCGCAACCCTCGTCTCGAGTGGATCTTCTGCTACATAATTCTCCAGGACTGAACTGGAGGCATGCGCGGACGTCGATGGTCCCGAAAGTGGATGATGAATGAACGAAGTCGACGCCTGGTGAGACACAGGCGAGATTTCCCCGTCGTCGTCGGAGTCGTCATCCAGTCGTCGCCGTTTTCGTTTTCCATAACTGATATGCCAGGATACCCCGTCAAGAAATCATGAAAAAGGTAAGAAGGCAAGTAGCGTACGTCTCGGGATCGGGTTGCCAATTTGGGTCGTGCGTGCGCATGTGGGAATTAAGCGTTGTACGCCGTGTAAATGTCTTGTCGCAGTCCGGGTCATGACATTTGTACGGTCGTCTGCCCGTATGTGTCCTTCGATGCCGAGCCAGACTACTCGAATCACCGAATGACTTTCCGCAGCCAGGATACTCGCACGCGTGAGGGCGCTCGCCTGTATGCACACGAGAATGCACATTCAAGGCGGAACGCTATATTTCCCTTGGGTAAGTACATATGTAAAAAGGGAATTAAACCCACCTGGATGAACGCCTTGCCACAACCTGGATGTGGACATACATATGGCTTTTCGCCTGTGTGAATTCTTTTATGACGGCGCAAGTCGCTTTTACGCGTGAATGGCTTCTGGCAAACATCACAAGTATGCAACTTTGGACTAGATGGTTCTTCCTCCGCTTGTTGATCAAATCCCGGGAGTGGGATGACTTGAGAGGCGGATACCATGTGTTGGGACGCGTCATGAGCAGGGTTCTGGTGGGATGACCCGGATGTGGATGTGGCAGGTTGATCCAGCTGGACGGAGAGGTGCGATAGTATGTCCGAAAAGTCATTGAAGGAGGTAGGACTTGCCAACGAGTCATGTTGATGTGAAGTGCCAGTACCCATGATACGATCATGGAGTTCGTCCTCCTTTTCCTCCTCATGCCTTTGCATGGGATTTTCCATCTCAGGCGACTCATTGTCAGCGGTGAGAGTGTTGAAGGATGGTACACCACGGGTAGATGAAGCAGCTGGGGCGGATTGAGCGTGTGCCTGTTGAGCAGCTTGTAATACGACAGCGAGTCCGTTAAGACCGTCAACAAGGTTGGATGCCTGCAGCTGCTGTGCAGCTTGAAACAGGGCGGTGGAGGCAGCGGAAACGTTTTGGCTAAGCAGCTGGGCAATCTGATGTTCAAGAGCGGTGGGATCAAAGTTCAAAGCCTCCCCCTGTGCTTCAGCATCAAGATCCTCAGACTTGTGTGACTGCTGGTCAGACGAAGACTCAGGCTCATTGACATCGTCTTCCTCCCCTACACCGTCTTCTCCGGAATCTTGGTGCACAACCTCAGAGAGTTCGAGGTAAGGTTCCCTGACATGACGGCCTTCGTGTGGATCTATTTGCGAGCATCGTGACATGCCTGAGGCGGGTTGCTGGACATGGCGTGAGGAGAGCTAAACTAGTTTGCCAAACGGGGACTAACCTTAGCACGTGCTCCCTCGTGGTCCGTGGGTGAGTTGTAAATTTTGTCGGCGATTCAGTCGTGTCAAGCTAGAGAACTGGAGAAAAGGAGCGTGTCAGAGGAGGGAAACGAGAGAAATAGAGCTACGAAGCGATGTTGGAATTTGATGAAAGATGCGGGTTTTTGTAGGGGGATGACTTTGTGAAGCTTATGGAGACATATCCGTTTAGTCGTCACGTGCTCCATCTGAGCGCCCTTTGGCTCTCTCCAACTTCTCCTCGTTCTCACCATCCGCGGCCAAGAAGTGTCCCTAGCAACCCCACCTTCGCTCTACAATTTGCTGCGCGTTTCTATCTTGTCTGCACGCGATCACTTCGCATCTAATGTTGCTTTTTTCTCCTCTTTGTGTACTCTTTTCGTTTTAGCTGCTCCTGCTCCAACATCTTCGGTGCTTAACTACTGCCATGCGGTGTGCTGGTCATTCGCTCGCCCTTACTTCGGAGCCGTCCTTCAAGTGTCCAGATATGCGTGTAACCGTATCGGATTTCCCACCTGCCCCACACATGCTAGTACTGTTCCGCGATACACCCCGTTGCTTTTCAAGGCTATTTGTCCCACGACTTTCTTTCTTGGATATTCTGTATGAGCACGGCGCGCGATTCCGAAGCCAGGCAACTCTCGCGTCCTCGGCCGGTTCCGCCCTCGGCCTGTCAGATCCCTTGTGGCGATCTGTTGATTGGCTCTTCCTGAGAAGTGCCACAGCTTCCGTCGAAAATCTCGAACGTTGTCCTTATTCCGCGTGACCGCTAATCACAGCGCATGGCCGGTGTCTTCGCGTTATTGACCTTTGATATCAGACGCTCGGGTCCTTGGAATGTCTATATTCAACCTCTTTAGTTCGCAGTCAATGTTCTCACCACCATTTCTGGACATCAATGCTTGGCCGTTACGGGATTCAACACATTTCATTGTAGGATCTTGGTTGGGTCCAGTCCTCAACGTCTATACCCTCTCTTTCGTCCTCTAGCCAGCTCTACATTACAAACTCCAACATCGGTCCCTTGATAGCTAGTAGTTCATACGCACTGCCATTATGGCTCTTGTTGGTGGGAAGACCAGGGAGTATTTATGTGTTAGTCCCACAAGAAGTTTCCGTTGTCCACTGTCTGAGGGTCTTCCCGTAGACAGGCTGATTTGTTTATGACTTCTTCAAAAAGCTTCCGCGAGGCTGTCCCGTTACTACTATCGCTGCGTACTTCTCTGATTGTCCCTTCCAACGTTTTTCGCCAGGTCTTTCCTCCGCCGGTGTCAAGCACTTATTGGCTGGGTTATATGGCGCCACTTAAAGCTATTACCCTGCATAGTCAATTTAAGTACTACCAGCCTAATCAAATTTACCAGACGCGTAACATATCCTTGTTGTCCATCTCTATACATCCGAGAATATTTCGTGACGCTCGTAATCCAGGGTGTCTCGGTGAGTCATTCGGTCGGGTGAGTTATTCACTAGTGTTCGTGGGCGGTATTTTGTTCCTTCAGTCGACCTTTACGACTATGACTCGCCAACAGGTAGCCCATGAAAGAGGTCAGGAGGTGAATAGCACGCCACAGTGCAAGTAAGTTCTTCCTAATGATGCGGGTATTCTCTTTCGCCCTTCCACCGTTGAATCGGATGGCGGAACTTTCTTTTGGATTCAGGTTTCTTTAGCCTGAGCGGAACGTTGTGGGAGTGGAAAAATCCTTGCATTGTCGTGACAATACTTGGTCGCAGTCGGCAAAAAAAAATTAATGGTATACCATACTGGCTGAAAGTCCGAACGACCCTAGCAGGAGTGTTTGCAGAGACTTTACGCTTTGAGTAAAGTGTCCTGCCTTCTGGTCCGCGGCTGTGATGTCTAGAAGACTCAGGGGTTGGACACCGACAATCAGAAAGTGATGCCGGGCAGGTCAGAAGGTCAGTTTTGGATGGATAGTCATTACCAATCTCAGATGCCACGATAATACCCACGCGGCGGACCAAAGGGAGGACGACTCCTTCGTTATGCAAGGTAGTTCTGCACTGTACTCGAAGGGGAAGACCTCACGGTCTCCAGTGGAGAACCTGGACGCAGTTTCCCTGTTATTATCCGAGAGCACCCTCTATTTGGTTCCAGACCTCTCAGCATTGGAGGTCTGGTCGCCTATGTCTAGGCCCGAAGCTGTTTACGCGAGAGGGAATTGCCAGCTGACCCTGGTCGACAATTTTTGTGTTACCCGCAACAGGCCGTGGAATTGCGATGATGCTGTCTGTTGGAGGATAGACACATATCCCGTTTCTCCTCGAGGTTTGGATAGAGCCGTCTGAAGCGCGGGCTTGGAGGTGAATGCATCGTCTCCTTGGGCTAGAATAAACAACTTGTGAGGATACGTGGCAGGCACTCAACTTTTATTTGGCGTGAAGAACGTCAAGCAGGCTGTGGAGCCGGACCCATTACGTACTTCCCTGCGCTGACATATTTCAAGGGATTGCATGATTATTGCACGGCGACAATCCCGTTGGGCCCTTGGCACCACGCTGTGATCCTCCTGTTAACTCTCACTTCTGTCGAAGTTGCGGAACTTTGGCTAAGTAGGTGCAGACGGATGAGAAGCAGGTGTTGAAAGATGAGGAAGCTGAAATCTCAACACTATGCATACTGTCGTGCACGTGGCTACACGTGGATTAACCTTGTCGCGGTCTACCATAGACTTGGCTCTGATGTCAGGATCGCCGATCGGGCATTGTACTCGGCAACTCAACGTATAATTAACGGATTATCCCACGTTGCTAGTACCATCTGGTCAGACGTGATGGTGGCAAAACTTGTGTTTATTATCATCACTGATTACCTCAAAAAGGTAGTTGTGCGTACATCATCTAGCTTCGTACCATCTCTGCATCGCCACAGGAGAAACGGCCCTGGGAGATCACCAGGACGATAAAGGCATGTGTCGGGATTCTTCGTCCCCATAATAAGAAATTGCAATTCGTGTAACAGATCATAAATTATCCATAGATTGCTCGATCAACGTTCGCACCCCCTCTCGGCGTGGAACTATCCGGCATTTGAACGGCTTGACATGGCTAGGGAACGAGTTAAACATTAGTTCACTATAAAGTTAACCACAACTTACCTCACGACTGCGGTGGTGAACCCTACATCAGCTTCAGCCTCTGGGTAACTATGTTCCATATCCCTGAGAATATCAAATGTTGCCAATACTGATGCCACTTGTATGAAAATAGAGGCTTCTGCGATATGCTGTCCGGGACACACCCGCCTTCCACGCCCAAACGCTAACTCCCGCGGGTCTGGCTGTTGTTTCTCACCCATGAAACGCGTTGGATCGAACATGAAAGGACTGGGGTAGACTGAATCATCATGCAACATGCCCCATATGTTTGGAATTACGACGCAATTTTTCGGAATTTTGTATCCAAATACTTCGTCATCTACAGCTGTGGAATGAGGTAACGCCATGGGGCTTACGGTACCCCAGCGAAGTATCTCCTTGATAAGTGCACCGACATACTCCAGACGACAACGGTCGGCGAGTCTGGGAAGACGATAAGATCCCAATACCTCATCAATTTCCGCCTGCGCTGATCGTTGAATTTCTGGGTGAAGGACCATCGTAAAAAAGAAAGTATGGATCGCTGACATAGTCTACCATCCGGCAGAAGATATGTTAGCGCTCAATATGTGAAAAATGGCAGCCAATAATACCGTGTCAGATCCTCCCGCGAATAGCGCGCCCGCGGTCCAAAATATCAAATCCTCTTGCTCAGTATTCGCAGGAGGCTCGTCATCCGGTATTAAATGTTGCGAGGTGAATGATCGGGTAGCCTTTCCAGATACCTGTATGGAATATCATATGCTGTGAGTAAATTATGGCTTACATGACCATCTGGCCATATCTTACTAATTCCTGTTTCACATATTCATGAGGCTCCAGAGCTTGATCATACAATTGACGACCCCACTGGGCAGCCGTGCGTTTGAAACCGGCACCGGGAAACCAGTCAGGTAAATAGCGCACTGAATACATGATGTTTTAACAGTGTATGACGAGGCGACAGTAAGACGAACATGTTGGAAAGCAGTCCACTAGCCACTTCCCAGGTGCGCCAGCAAGTGACCCCACTCTGATTCCCTCTTGGGCCAGTGCGAGAAAGCGATCGTGTTCACAGCTGACATCATACCCATAGGCAATCTTCAAGATGACCGCTCCCGCACTCCTGAGACAAGTCCATGAGGGATTCGAGTGAGCAGGTATACAAGCAATGGTAATACCTCCTGAGGTAGCTTGCCCATCGACTCGGGTTGTCCAAGAGACCAAGGAGAAGGACCTGAGCTTCATGCTCTTGCAGAGGCCAGTATTTCTGCGCTGCACGTACATTGAAGTCATGATGCATAAGCTTGCGGTATGACTTCAAACGTTCAGTATACGACCTGTCAGATTAACCATCAGAAAACGCTAGTCAATGGACAAAAAATTACACGCATGAGGAAGATGCTCTTTTCGCGTTTCATTAGAAGCCCAGACATGGTAGGAAATGGTCTGTATTTGGAAAAGCCTCGCCGTAAATTTTTTTTTGTGAAGTGGGAAGTAGGCCACTTTACCTGTCCGAATAGGTGGCCCCACGACGGTCAAAAAGCTCTTCAAGGGCCGCACGAGAATTGATGACGACTATCCTGCGGCCAAAGATGTGGAAGGAAATTACGCCCTCATTCTCTGCTGAGGCATTTCATTGGCAGCTAGTCCTTATCGAGGAGAAGCCCCCCTACGC
The DNA here is from genome assembly GCA_003314545.1 of Ramaria sp. MG151. Lineage (NCBI taxonomy): Eukaryota > Fungi > Basidiomycota > Agaricomycetes > Gomphales > Gomphaceae > Ramaria > Ramaria sp. MG151. Next base: position 77,966 of record QMFG01008027.1, on the reverse strand, counting down.
ACCGTATTCTTGACCCCATCGTGCATACGTCTTCCAATACTCAGACTTTGGATGGCTTAAAGCCATACCGAGAAGAGGCCAGCCTCTTGGCCCAGGTGGAAACCGAGTCTGACCCCGGCGTACCAGTAGCAGCCAGAACACCACCAGTGCTGCTGTCAATACGACGAAAAAAAAATCAGAGATCGTTTCCGGGCAGCAAAGCCCAACGCTCATTGCTGTCCGACCAGGAGAGCTGGATCCGCGTAAGAGGGACAAGAGAACACAAAAAGAGGGTTGAAAAACATTTCGAGGTTGCTCAAGTGTTTCTTTTCCGGAAGCAATCACGAAAGTGGATCTAACCGGCGTGCATCTGATGGAAGTTGTCCGTAGATCCGCCGCATTTTCATGATGATTTCTTTTCAGCAGTGTGACGTGAATGATAAACTAGAGAATCCTGACTGTGACAATATCTCAGATCAACATTGCCCAATTTCACATCTACCTCGGTGTCCTCGCTTGTTTGCTTTGCTGTAGCTGTAATTGGGGCGCTATGATGCCTTGGATAGTGTATAGAACGAAGAGCGTTATTCAGCTGCATCACGTGTAGACTACCAGGTAGGGAGTAAATAGTTGCGCTTGTCATGTCAAGTCCTGTCACAGAATCCTCTGCTATGTTTGGTACTAATTCAAGTCGTGTACATGCTTATTCGAACAATATTTGCCACGAGCGTGATAGGCTACACGGACCACACAGCTCATGCAGTATGCTGTCATCTCCAGAAGTCGTGAAAGATACACCAGTGCTTCCATCCGTACCCGTTTTGGATAACTGGAACTTGAAGTCAGCTAGTAGGAAACATAGGGGGCTTTTTTATATCGACTTGGTGGAGTCAGTTAGATGGGGTTTACGCGACTACTTTATAGAGTGGACGGGATGCGGACAGCAAACTTTGCGCCAAGTCATGCGCCATCACATGGCGCTACTGGTACCGTAGGAATACAAGCCAAGAGTCTCAAGGATCTAGTCAACTTCTGATGGTCAAATCACAAGGATGTCGATAACTTTACTTCCTGAATTCCCATGTAGATATCAGTGGGAAGGTGGATCCCCAACAGTAGTCGCTCTCGGTCGGACACTGTGAGAGGACCAAGCCGGACTCCACGGCTCTTCGGATGTCTGACACTGGAATTCATATCGAGCCTAATGATAAACAGAGTTCCAAGAAACGATCCAGCGCATTTCAAGGAAAGTGTCGCGTCCTGATCAAGTTGGCTTGGGCCGAATCAAGATCACTAAATCTTTCGGGAGTCAATTTGAGCACAAGAAAACGGTTCTCGTGAAAGACTTGCGGTTGTATTGCAGAGTGCATTCCGAAACCACAACCTCAATATTCGCACGCTCACGTTGACGCATAGAACCGCTTTTACCAGAATTTTTATCACAAGTACGGGTACGATCAAAATCGCTACAGTAACTATACAGTTTTACAGTGATTGATGTGGTCACAGGTTCTTCAAGCTTATCGATACGTCCGCCGCTCACTGGTGTTCGGTATCATGTTTGTGATCTTTCTTCCTCTTGATCTCGACATAAGCGTCAGCCAAGTCGCCCGCAGGAACGGCCTCCACATCTCCCGATACCTCAGTAGCAAAATCGCCACGTTCAACCCTGCGCTTGGCACGCAACATCTCCAAGTTATGATGCATCATGTCGTTCCCAGGCATAGGTCCAAAGTAAGACGTGGCCGCTACGGTACTGATGATGCTATATACACAGGCGGTAAAAAGACGCTTAGTGTTTCCCAAGGAACCAGTATGTGTGACGAAGTGTGCTCACCAAGATCCAACAAGTAGAGTCAGGTAGAACCTGTATTGCGAGTACCACTTTGGAGCTATTCAAAATATTCTAAAATGAACGGATGTCATGGCCATACACTCGATGAGGACACGCACTCCATCCAGCAGCGGTCGCTTTCATATCGACGAACCACAAGCCAGTGTACCCAACCCATTGCGCGACGAGGGCTAGCAGAGGATCAAGGGCGAGCGTCGACCAAGCATATACCACCGGTACGGCACCTAAAAACAGGCGAGGATATCCCTTGCTGCCGTTATAGCCAGCGAACTCGAATCCCCAGTGCAGTGCGGCTGCATCGTATCAGACTTTTGGCATGCGGACACAAAAGGGGGGCGGGGGAAGGTTGGCGCACCTGAAAAGCTAATCAAGACCGCCCCATACGTAACTTGGACATGGAGGCAACTTTGGAGAAGGTCCAGTGCCGCGGTGGGGTCAGTGTTCGCAACCGCACTTGAAGCTGCGAGGCTAGCTTCACGAGCGAGATAGATAGTAGAAAGTGAAGTTCCCAGATAGGGTAGTGCGCCTAGAAATACCCAAGTGGATAAATGCTAAGATAGGCAACCGAACAAATAATAACCTGCTAGCCCCATGGTGAGAACGTGTCTGGGGACGTCTGATGCTACTATGCTAGTGATTCCGATCTCGAAGGAGCAGTCTCAAGATCTGTGTTGCGTCTGAACGATCATGGACTCACGAAGGTATCTTTCTGTGGGGTTACAGTCTCTGTATAGCGAACATTTCCGGCAATTGTCTTCGCAAGGTCAGATGCAGAGTTTCCAGTTTCCTCTTTGATATTTTGGAGTGCGTGCGGGAGCGTTTGGGAACCAGGCTTATGGGATACTGAAGAGGCGGCTGAGCGGGTTCCAACTAACGGAGTGCGATTTCGAGAAGTAGATGCATAGGAGTAAAAATTGATTAGTCTGGTAGGTTGCGAGTGAGCACATAGGACTGATGGAGTTCGGAGGAGGAATCTTGCAACTGAGAACGACATGCTAGGTGGATTATTAGGTGCAAAGGAACATTACATTCACGACTGAACTTGAGCCCTATATCTCCCCTATGACGCACAGTCCGACATCATTACCGTGGGCCACGTGACGTCTACCTCAATTGACGTTTCGACTGTAATATAGCAAATCTGTCTACCATTCTATATCTCCTATCCGAGGCTCAAAGAAGGGAGCCCAGCCTGAGTCATCATCATCGTGAAGTCATCCACGGTACCATGATAGCAGCACCAACAACGAGTAAGGCAATAAACACAGATAGAATACGTGTCGTCATGGTCGTTTGATAATCGTCAGCAAAGGGTTTTTGAGGACGAGAGGAGTTTAGTAAGTGTGACGTTGAAGACGGTGGCGGAGGAGGCGTGGGGACGAGTTGCACGTACCCTATGGACTTAAGACCGCGAACGCTGTTATGTCAAGACCATGTGATTCAGGGAAGATTGCACAATCAGGGACAGGTAAAGAGTGATATTGATGGATATCACTCAACTAATATCCTTCTAAATTTCGGCGTGTTTCGTCGTCCAGACCTTTGGGAACACCTGTCAGGCTGAGGACAAGCTGTGTCGAGTCCGAAGATTGGTCGAGCGTGGTGGTCAATGTTGCAACATGGTCTAGGCAGCAAGACTTATTGAGCTATAGATGGATTACAGAGAGCAAACGGTGACACCTGACGGCCACGTGGGGCTGTTGAGGATCCATGTTTGGACAATTTCTTTACCGGGAGTAAGAGACTTATACGACCCCTTGACCCCACCGCCAAAGAGAGAGTAATCCGTCCCGACCTTCGCCTTTGACTGTGTCCCAGCTTCAGCACCGACGAACCTAAAACAAGAGTCAGAGCACCTACCTGCGCTGGCGCCCTTGACCAGTGAGGTATGCGATTCTCATCCGTTAGGATGCTAAACAAGTCGTCCGCCGAGGCTTGGAACGATGCAGAAACCACAACCGTTTCCGTATTAATCACTCTCGCTTTTGACGCTGCCTTTTCCTTGTTTACCTTCTGATCTGCTGTTGGCGCAGGAGCAGCGACAGGAGCCTGAGGGGTGGTGGAACGACTAGGCTCCCCGGAGACAGTGAGATCCTTGCCATGTGTCTCGATCAGTGCGTTTGGGAACTCAGCAAATTTGTCCTTGATTGCGGAAGGTAGGCGTGTCTTGGCAAGATTAAACAGGGCGTTAACGGGACCTGACGGTGATGTGTCTAATGTCCAGTTAAACTGGTGAAAGAGTGAGCTATTGTAAAGGGCACATTAGGTGTACTACACACGACGTAGTCAGATAGTCCATCCACAGTATTTTCGTGCGAAACCTCAGGGATGCTTAAGGATCCAGACACGTCCGTCCCGTCTGATGCCGTGCCAGACCATTTGAGGTCAACACGACAATCGTAGATAGTGATAAGCCTGTAAGGATGGACTTAATATAATAAACGATTATCATGCAGCAGGTTGGGACTTACTTGGATTTTCTTTGTCCAAGTTCAACATCGCCTTCGACGTCGGTAATTTTCTCGATTCTGACAACTTCATCTCCTTCTCCTTGCACCGTCAGGACCGTCAGTTGCTGTTCAAACCACTGACGCGCCCAAGGTGTTACGTGTTTTGTCTTCCAATGCCAGTTCGCGGTCGATGGAGGGAGAGCCATGGCACCAGACTTTCTCACATGCAGTCTTGGTAGTCTACTAAATGTTTGTTTGGTAGGAACAAACATTCCTCTCAGGCCGAGAATATTCTGGCAATTGTGAACGAGACGCGCTTGTAACGCATCTATACCTAATGATGCGTACTTCTAACATACAACTGAACATCAGCAAGCCACATAGAGAAAAAAAGGGTATGACAGTGGTTGCTATAGCAATGGTAGTCAAGAATGTCTGTGCTTCGACACATTCCACAGTGTAAAATCAAAACACACAAGAAACAAAACAAAAACGACTCTTCAATTCAAGTCCTCAGTGACTAAGGCAAGCCGGCTTGACATGGTTATACGGACAAGGTGTAACAAGCTGGTGTGACAAACATAAAATCAAGTGTTAGAGGGGGGTATCACTGTTAAAGTCTACGTTAAACCAGAATATACCATAGTATTAAGACTGCCTACCAATTCAATCAAATATCTAATATGTCCCTGTTGTGTCGGGTGTCAGGCTCGACAATCTTTTAGACGTCCTGTTCGACTCAGATCCTCCGCTTTGTGGTTGCAGCTGCATTTCCATTGATAAGCTCGTCGATCGTTGTAAACACTCGAGTGGGACGACTCCTTGGTCTCCTCGTGAGTTTGAGCATAACGCCCAACCATCATCATACACATTCATAATACGGATCTGCTCGCCATTAGCGATATGCAGCTCATCTGGGAGGCTGGGTATAAAAGTACGAGCCACTGTGGCAAGTTCAGACGCAGCATAGGAATTCGACCGAGCACTGGGTGCAACTGATCGAAGGCTAGGTGCACCGCGAAGCGACGTGGGGACCAAGGGTGATACAGGAGAGCCAGGGTTATAAGAGGATGCGGGAGTGGCAAGGTTACGGATGGTGGGGGACGGGAGAGATTGCGCTAGTCCTGGAGTCTTGGGGATATTACCAAGGAGTTGAGGCGCAGGGACATCATCGCTTGGAGCCATGGATTGACTCGCAGATTGCTGGCCAGCATACAGAGTGTTCCGTTTGTTCTCCAGGGCCGGAACGAGTCCAGCGCTCCAGGTGTTGCGTTTCATGGACCTGCGATGCTGGGCCCACCTGCGCGCGGAGAAACCAAATATAACCAGAGCCAATATCATAATTGCGGTAACAATGCCACCTACGGCACCTGGCGACAACCCCTGAGACTTGGCCGGGGAAGGAGAAGCCGCAGCGTCTGTGTGTGTGGACATCGCTGATGAAAATGTGTGACTGGTTATTGAAAGAGAGCTCGGAGAAGACGTCGCTTGCACTGGTCTACTTGAGCTGCTGGAAGAAACAGCAGACGAAGGTGTCGAGGAGAAAGACGAAGACGCACTAGAGGTGGTGCTTGACAAGATGGTGGGTGGTGAAACTGGTTGACTTGGAGACAGACTGGGTTGGGGATATTTAGCTGTGTCAATGGGTGGCAACAAGGCAAGAGTGGCGGTGACAGGATTAGAGGAAGGAGGCGCGCTCGGAACGTCTGGTATTGAACTTGCGGTTTCGTCGACAACACGTATACCAAAGACGTCCCGGGGACGCTGGAAACGGTGACGAGCGAGGACCCGCTCGTTAGTCGACCGCTGGTGGGAAGACATGGCTAGTAAAGGAGTGCAAGCGTTGGCTTTCGGTGTTAAAAGAACGTGGTTGCTGTGTAAGACAGCTGGACGGGTCGGGACCAAATAGGACTCCGTTTACACTGACGAGGTACTGGAGGGGTGATGGGAAAAGGCGAAAAGGCTGCAACGGGCATGCAAACCCCGCCCGCCCTCCAACGCCCTCCAACGCCCACACGATATGTCTAGAAAGTCATCAGACCCTTCACGACCATGATCACACTGTGCTGTGCAGCATGGCTTTGCGTGTCTAAACTAATATTGATATGTAACTATAAAATACCGGGCCAACTCATACAAAATGAACCATTTTTTGTCTCTTCAATGGTCGATTGTCTTCTGTGGGGCTTTTGACATCCAGGTCTACCTCGCCGAGGTTTGCTGCAGGTATCCAATCCCCCGGGCCAGCACGACATATGAGAGGCATGTCGGTGCTTGGCACGTCAGGTGACTCTATGTTTTCTGGCCTCAAAAACGTTGGGTTCTGTAGAAATTTACTCAAGCTGGCATCTTCCTCCATAGCCGGCAGCTTTTCAGACTTGCGTCGCAACGCATGTCGTCTCGTCACCATCGCCTCTTCGGAAGTTCCTTGCATGACCAGAGTCGTTACCTACATGGAATTGGAACTCCGTCTAATACGAGAACGAAAGAAAATCACCTTTAGTACTCTGCACCTTTGACCAATTCGATGGGCTCGCTGTGATCACGGATAAGTTTCGTATGCAACTTAGATAGAGTGTTACCCTACCTTGATAGCCTGTGATTCGACATCCCCTTGCCACACTGGCTCACAAAAAATGATACGCGAGGCTTTGACTAAGTTCCTATGTTCTCGTGCTCAGTTGCTAGTAGACCATCAAATCACTGGCAAGCTCACAGTCCGCGGGCTCCAAGTTTGAGCTCCATCAAAAGCACGCGGTACTTTTCGCTCGTTTCAAATGTCACCACACTCTGCTGCCTGTGATGAGGTTTGATGCCAGACGTATACTTGAGGTATGGCACCTCTGCGAGCCGGAGGGCATCTTCAACGTATGCGAGTGACAGAGGGAATGCGGAAAATATCAGGAATTTCTCCTTCGAGGCGTGTTTCCGGACCTGACACTCAATGAATATTTCTGGTCCGATAGAACAGATCGGGGACATACCTTTTTGATGATGTAGTTTACTTTAGAAGACGCTGACTTACCGACTGAGATAGAAGAAAAATTTCCTATCGTCCTTGCGGCGGATTCAAAAGAAAGGGAATGGTGTCTCTCTGCCAGTCCGTGGTCTGGTTGGTTAACGGCTGCAATTAATTCCTGGTTTAGTTCCCGTACTGTGGACCTTTCAACGACATTAAATCTCTTGACTTTCAGACTCTCCGTCACACCCTCATCATGTTTTGACTTTCGTTTGCTGGACTTCAGCCACTCTTCATATAACGCTGCAGCCCTCGCCTCTTCTGCCACCACCTCGAGACCGTGCTCAACGAGACTACCTTCAGAAATAAAAGGGGAGCGAAGAAGAACATCCCGCAGCTTGCATAATCGGTCAGTATCCAGGAGAGGATCACGGCCTTCGAACATGTGAGCATCGAGCTTCAACCAGGCGGCCTGTAAGGGGGCAGAAAGTCCGCGAACAACGAAAGGATTATCGCCACTTTGCATGACTTTGGTCCATAGTTTATCCTCTAACGCTTCACATCTACAATAAAATATATGGCAAGGTCTGGCGGTCCTGAATGGAAAACGCACTGGACTCTGATGGAATCTTTGACGAGCTTGATGTCGGATTCAGGTAACGCTTTCCTGTGTGCCGTCTCAAGAGCATTCTCGGAACGTTGAAGGGCAGCCTCGACATCAAAAATGGCCGCGTCGGTATTCCAAAACATCGTCCTGTGAATTGTGAATTTGGGCAATGGATACAAAATCTGAGGCTTAACTGTGTCAAGTTTTCTAGTGCCTGCCTAAGGGCCGCTCGTGCCTACGGAAAGAAAATAATAGAAGTATGTATACATCTGTAAAAGCATATGGAATTACCGCGGGGTGGAAGAAATAATCCTGAGGTTATTCGATGTCACCCAATGTATCGATAGTCGATGTATTGACAAGAACCTCACCTGATCCTTCCGCTCAGAGTCAACTGCATTTACAGCAATACCAGCCTGAAGAACGTTGTATGTCTTGGCTGCTAGAACGGAAAACTTGAGGGACACGGTTTTCTCTTTCAATGGAGGTAATTTCTCGGGAAGTTCACTTTCCACGTCTTGAATTCTGTAACACAGAACAGTTAAACTAGGGACGGGAAGGAAGTCATTGCGCACCTATGACGAAACATTACTTGGCTCATAACTTGACTTACAACTTGTATGGCACCAAAACTAGGACCATGTCGATCTAGGAGGGGTGCCGCGACCATCTTCCGGAATAAATTCGCCTCATGGGCGAATTGTGGTACGCCAATAAATTTTGATATCATCTCGCCTAGCTTTGCTAAGTCGTCGCGATCAACCCGCGTCCACAGTCGAGCTTCATCACTACTGCAATTACATGGGTAGACAATGTCCTTCTCAGCTGTGTCTTGTTCAATGGGGGCTGTGGACAGAGTTTCTTCCGCGTCCTTATCGTACAAGCTGAGGGACTCGTCGGTACTTTCTGAATATTCAGACTGCCCCAAAGAAAGTCCCATTAAGTTCCTGGTAGGAGTTCCAGAGACGATCCAACGACGCTCCACGTTCAACTCCTGACATAACCTCGCTAAATTACTTGTAGCTGCAGAAACGTGCCCTTCATCCACGACTAGGCGCTTCCAGCGTATCTTGCCATGCGCAATGTCAGCGTCAATGTCGAAGAGAGGAAGTCTATGGACCACAGACCTGAATTAAGGGAGATACCAGTGCATCTGGCCTCTGGTAACAAGTACAGCGTGGGACCTGTGACCTTTCAATGGCCGGACATTGACACTGAATCCAGGTATAAAGCGACGAGGGATCGCAACGTGCTTTCTCTGCAGCAAATTCTACAGGAAGTATAAAATGACTGTACAAGCCCAAGACATGGGCCTAACACGTACTCTCGTGAGTCAGAAGTACAATCTGGAAGGACGTAGCATTAGCATAGTCAGACACAAGACAGCGACTAGAACTCACGTCATACATGGAAGCCAATTCTTGAGCAGACGGCATCGGCCGAGCCTTTGGGCCAATGTCGAGAGATAGATGTCGAATGCTGCCGCCTTCACAATGCTTATTGATTTCAGCACCCCACTGCCCTAAAATTGCTCGCGGAACGATGATCAGAGTAGCAGAAGTTAAGTAGACCTTGCGAGGACCTCGATTAAGACCCCTCCGCCGCGGCGACGCATTTGCTGGCATACGTTCGAAAACGTGGTAAAATGGGTGATTCTTCGTCAAGGCCTCCCATAGATGATCAGGCAATCGTTCCTTCAATGAGTCATTAAATCCCGGAGGGTCTATTAATTCAGGAGATGCTCGAATAAAGTGAGTAAGTATCTCGACTAAAGAAGGAAAAGTAGGTGGTTGATCTTTAACACGTGCCGCTTGCCTGGCATGTTTAAATTGAGCCGTCGAGAAACACCGAAAGGCAAGGGGAGTCAAAATAGGCCTCTCAGCCTCATCCCACATGGGTTCCTCTGGTGAAGAGAGCTGATATTTGGTCGCCATTATCAAAGCAAGCACAATGCAGGTCTTCCCGGTCCCCATTTCCTCGCAGAGAATACCACCTTTGGCCTGGGAACGCATAGGACATTCTCTCAGGATTTCCATGGTCGAGGGTTGCAGATAAAAAAACATTCCAGAACCCTCAACACCTTGTATGGCAATGTACAGAGGATCCGGGGAGACACCAGGGTCCAACTCTTGCTTCAGCATCCGGGCGACCGTTCGCCGTTGATAAATGTACAAAGGACGCATCCCTGGAGGAGAATCCCAGAAAAGCGCACGGCGTAAAGCTTTCTGCGTTCTTGGGTCCGTGCCCAACAAAAACGTGGGCTCGTCAATTATTGGAGAAGGCAGTTCGCCATATATTTCGGATAGCGTACGAACATCCTGGCACGCGGGCTACGTTAGAAGAGATCCTTTTGCAACGAAAGTAACTGACAGGTTGCCGGCTAAAGAAAGGCTCGTAGGCATCGTGGGGTACTGGGCGATGAACCCACGCCGTGGCGGAGCGATTGGTATCGCTGAGAAGAGATATGAGGGTCTTCCGTGAATGAAGCATTAGCTTTTGTTTGTCACGATTGTGTGCAAGGAGGCTTCCATGCGTGCCAGGGAGGTCATACGGTATGAGATATACACGAACGTGTACTAGAAGCATACCATTATAGATAGCTGCTCTCCAGGTGGCCTTCAGAAACCGATGGCGGACAAGGAAATTCAGGTCGTGGAGCCTAGGTTGGCTAGAGGCTATAACACATAGCTTGTGAGTGTCCAGAAAAGGAGTCAATGCGTCCCAGTCGTCGCTTTCAGCCTCTGGTGGCTCGATACCTTCTGACTCGAAATATAGCTGCACAACACCAGCAGGGAGGAGATTCTTGAGGGCGTAGACGTCTTCAGCTACCATCCCGAGAGTCTGCAATAGATTACTGCATAAGCCTATTTAGTTTTTTTGCCGTCTATAGGAGCACGAGACGCGCGAGCGAAGCATAGGCGCGCACATTCTGCTCATGTCGTACTTGGCTGGAAAGCATGCCTTCCATCCTACTTCTTTACATTGCATTCGCGTTCGCACTCGCACACCCAAGGCTCCTGTCAGATCTCAATCAACTGCAACAACTAGCAAACAAACAATGTCTTGGCCCGAATATCTCGCCATTCGTCGTGCAAAGCGACGATGGGAACTGGTCAGTTGGGTGTTGACAGATTTTTGATGTAACATTTATTCACGGACGTCTCATTTCTTACATAGATGGCTACGCTTCCCAGCACAGTACTCGCTTTCGGTCTCAGCGCCAACTACTTTGGTTCATTAGAGAGTGATCCCACAAAACCTATATTTGGCGTAGACCCGCTTTACGTGTTTGGTGCTGCCACTGTCGCATGCGGAGGTGCGTCGTGCCTTCAATAATACCTTTCCTAGCTCTTATGTAGCGGCACAGGCTTGGGGTACCTTTTGGGTCCGACTGTAGGCAGTGCCGGGTGGAGACTGACACACCGTCAAATATTGCCCCTCATAGAGTCCCGTGAACGTGATTTCCACAAGCATATTGTTCGCAATCGAGTTGATCCCCGTGCCCAGAGTGCGACCAATCCAGTGCCAGATTTTTATGGTCAGGCACTCTCCCCCCGACTTGTATATCAATGCTCATTGGATTATATCAGGCGAAAAAATTGGCTCGTTACACCAATACCGACAATGGCTGAGAGACCAGTCAAAGTATCGGAAAAAGGCAGCGTGGGCGACGGATCCGAAATAAAGTGTTCGCTTGACAACTGGAGTCATCGTGACAATACATGTTTGTGCAGTACGCTGGAGGCACAAGAAGCTTCCCCATCAGGAAAACTCTGAAGAAAACTTGAGACAGTGATTGAAATGTATCATGATATTACTGAGTAGGAAGCATCAAGTTTTTTCTACAGCTCTTTCAGATTTAGATTTAATCATAGTCTCTCTGGTAATCCCTGGGAAAGCACTGGAAAACATCAAGCTTTTGTAAAGGTTTCTGCAGATTGAAATACAGTATAAAGATCGAACCTCTTTTCAAAAATTTCTTCATTTCCCAAAGGCAAAGCATTCCTATATCTCCAATGATATTCCAGTGTATATCCTATACAAGGGTGATGGCTTGTACAATTTCATCAGGCAAACGAACTGGGTCAATAGCTAGGAATCTCTGGGAAAGGATGCAAATGCAATGGTAGCGACTGGCGCGATCGAAAGTGTCGCTCATGCAAGACGAAAATAAGGATAAAAATAATGCAAATCATAAAAAGGCATGAGCAATAGGCGACGTGTCAACGGCGTAAAGAAAGGAGGGCCAGATGTGCTTGGCTTGCAAGAGATGTACGAAACTACAGTGAACGGAAAGTGGTCCTGAACCAGTGAGCAGGATATAGGAGCCATAAATATAAGTGGGTGCAGCGAAGAGAGCGATAATGTCTGCATACCGAGCCTTTACCAATCGGGAGGCAGGGCGACAATACACGAACAGCGGGAGAGCGGGAGTACACCTGTGATGATACCACCGGATTGGCTGATGTGAGGAAGAACCCTTAGGCAGCAGAGTTCGGTTTGTCAACGACACAAAACCGCGGAACCACACCTCTTTCCGCAGGTTCCGTGCCTACACGCTGAACAAGGCACCACTCATCCTCGTATTCTTCTAACAGTTGGAGTGTCTCGCCTTCACGAATTCGAAGTTCATCATGGAGCGATGGGGTGTATGTAAATTCCACAACGACCAGACGAGGATGTTTGGGGGCGGCCCGAGGGACCGCTTTGCCAGTGGGCGCTATGCTAGCTGCAGTACGAGGGGAAACCGCGGGAGGTGGGACAGAGAAGTACAAAGGAGGGGGTTTAATCCTCAAACCGAGAGGCGGGGATGTGGCTCTAGCTCTGACTTCGGGAGAGGATGTCGTTGTCTCTTCGAAACCTGCGTAGACGACCTTGGGACGGTAGCCCAGGTTAACCTTGATTTCTGCAGCGGTTCGCTCGCGTGTCATGGCAGCCTTGCTGCCTGTTTGTGATGGAAAGGCAATGGCATCGCCGTCGCCCACAGACAACGTTGTCTTCGATCTTGACTCTTCATCGACAGCGTCATGCAAGCCCACGGGCTTGCTAGATTTCTCCGAAGACGCAGCTCCTGCGGCCTTCTTGTTACTTCTATACACCCATACCCTCCACGCAGAAAAGCCTGGGGAAATTATTAGATGAGACAGGTAAGACGAGGAGCAACATACCAAGGATGGCTAAGGATATCACAAGGACGATACTGATCAAAGCAGGGGCTCCGTGGGGGGGTAAGGTTACACCGGGGGGACCTGAGGCTGAAGAAGTTGAAGAAGGCGTTGCCGAGGGTGTATTTGTAAACTCAAAGGAAGAAAGAGACTCAGTGCCAGCGAGCGGTAAAGAAGTTGTGTCACGTCGTAGCAGAGAGCTACGCTTGACGAACCCCGGAGCGTGCCTCTGCTCGACATTGCGACGAAAACTTTGACTGGGAGAAACCATCGCTGCTGCAAAGGAAACCCGAGGGGATGAACGTGCTCAGTTGAGACTGGTGATGTAGACTTAAATATGAGGAGGACACCTCGCCTTCGATCACGGTATCTGATGCCCCTGGAGGAGCTTCGTTACATGATTTCCTCAACGGAGATGAACTTGCCTAGCCTACTACAGAGTAATGTTAGAGTCTGCACAACGAGAAATGCTGTGCTCAATGTCGCACCTCGTCGAACACGACCACTAATGATTGCCAGTTGCTGCTATAAGCACTCGAACGTTCCATCCGGTCGGTCCCATGACCGCAACCCAGGGCGTATAGATGGTATAGCAACCGTAACCGTCACACAAACGTGAGCTTTCCTTTCCTGAGTCTTCACAAGGGCATGACACTCAGGTAGCTGAGAAATCATACCACTGGCTAGCTTATTATGGAGAGAGTAACTGAGCCCTTATATATATAATTTCCAGAATAGAGACATCCACTGGAACTTCTGCACAAAGGCATATGGCATATGTATAACATAAGGTTCAAAGTCTAAAACAATATATATATATCCTCCTTGCCAGGGTCAGGGTATTAGGTTGCGTGACGATCTCCTGCGAGCGGTAAGGTAGTATATTCTTGATGATGGAAACAGCGAGGAAGGACAGCAATAACCAGGGTCGTTGAAATAACTTAGTTTAGATGAGAGGCTCTTCCAACAACGCTACGTCGATGACCTTGATCGAGTTCCTCCCTAATAGTACTGATGACACTGGTGAAGAGCCTCCTCTTTTAATGTGGGCTGTCTTTCCGGGGGAAACTTGTCGAATTAGAAGGATTCGAAGATGGCGGCCAGGGGACTTCTTCAATCGAGGCTTGTCCTTTCCTCTCTTCCTCTCTTCCCCCTTCTACAATGGCCGCTGTGCTTGGCGATTGGGATACCTCGTGACCGCTGCTGTTCTTCTGCATGCGAGAAACAGTCTTCCACAACCCTTTGACCAGTTTCCCAACGTCAGGTAGTGGAATTATGTCGTCATAATCAGGCGACACCTGATTATCCTCGAACGTCGGGTCAAATTGTCGTCGAGTCCTACGTAGCAGTTCAGCACGACCAGCAATGCCAATGGGGCGGCTGTTTCGACGCTTCCGTGCCTCCACGCAGGGAAGAGGAGCGAATGTGATGGCCGGCGCCTTAGACTCGCTCGATGTAGTGGACATGTCCGAGTTGGACTTTGAGCGAAGGATGCCAGGCTGAGGTGGTGGCGATGATGGTGATACGCCTGCTTGTGTAGCCTGGGCCATCTAGGAATCAAGAAAGCGGAAGATGTGTTGGACAAGGCAGGCTACCTTGCTGTCGTGGAATTAATGGGGATAGTTGATGAGGTTAAAGAGTTTAGACAAGATGCGCTCCAAACATTTAGTGTGAAGGTGAGGTCACGAGAAGTTGATGACTTAACCGGCGCCCGCACTGGTTTGCATCGCGTCGCTACTGTCACTTCATTCTCAGCCATGGATATGATGAGACTATACCTAGACATATGCATTTTAGTCCATCTTATTTCACGTCGTCAATAACGTTCGTTAGATGTACATAGTATTAGCTACACATTATGAGAACCTTCAAGCAGTAGGCGTCGTTGGCTCATCAGGACCTGTAGTCGCCCCTTTGCCTTTGTTTTTACTTCCCCTTGGTCTACCCCTCGGACGTTTCGCGGGTGGTTCTCCAGAAGAAGCTGGATCATCGGGCTTCGGGGTGGGCACCGAACGTTTTCTGGAACTCAATATCCCAGGGTCGCCATTCCCGTTCAATCTGCGTCCTCTGAGATATCTAGCATCGTAAACTGATAATGAGTGGGTGTTCGCAACTGGAATCGTTTCGAAACACTCAACGCAGCAGATTTCTCGTCCAGCATGTTCTGAAGACTCGGTAATGGTTCTTGACCAAGCTCTTGTCTGAGACTATCGACCTCGCGTTTGGAAACCGCATATTCCCCTTCTGTAATACTTTGAATCTTGGATCGCAGGTCTTCACATCTGCCGTGGCCTTCATCAGTCGACTCTGCAGTTGCGCCTGCGGGCATTAGCTCACTCCTTGTTGATCGTCGTCTCCAACATGTCAACCTAGACTACGATTAAGTATCATCTCCTTGAATGAGGGACCGAATGCCCACCTTGTCACGGTCTTCATTCACCTTAGGGTCACGCCGATAGTGAAATAGGTTTAATTGGAGTGCAAAACACGACTCACTTCTCGCAAGCAATTTAACAGCCTCGCCCTCTCGCTTTCAAGTCTGGAGAACGAAAGAAGCATATAGCTTTGATTCTGATTCAACACTAGAAACTCACCTATTTTTCTGCTCTTTTACATCTTGTAAAGCCTTACCCTTCTCGTCTAAGGACGCGTGGGCAGACAAAATATGAGCAGTGTGAACCTGAAGAGTGAGTGCATGTTTCCTATGCAAAATCGCGTCTCAAGCAGGAACTAAACGCAACACAAGCACTTACTTCAGCTCGGCTGTTTTGGCCAGCTGCACAAGAGACCGTGTCCAATCGTCTCCTTGTGCGACCAATGGATTTGAATATGTCTCTTTAGTTACTCGCATTTGAGGAGTATATGGCGATATTGTCGACCCTGTAGAGGGCCCAGCTTGAGGTGTCTGCGACATGACCTGAAGGGAGAGCAGGTAGTCGGGGTCTCCCTGGTTTGGAGCAGGACCCAGGGTCTAGCGGTCACTTGTCACGTCACGCTCCCATAACATCTTAAGAGCTCCTAGTATTCTTCAACTCTGGATGCTGCAGTCCCCTTCCCAGAGCGCGCAAATTTGATGTCCCATACTCCCGAAGAGAATATCAGGGCTGTGTTCTATTCTGAATGCATTTACCGAGTCAGTAGTGCTCTCTGGTTTGGTGTGGTTAATTCCAGAATGGAGGAGAGCAGCTGGGAGGCTCAAGTTCATGCACGTTCATCTATCTGAGGATCACCAAACGAAATTGGTCAATTGACTCGTGCCCTTTGCGAGGCAACGTGACTCGCGGGGATCGTGCCACATTTCGATCTCGTCCCCTTTTTTAAAAAAAATCTCATCCACGCCCTTCGAGTCTTCGCCCCATCTCACCGTACGATATCTACGCTCTGATGATCTCCTGATCAGCTTGTGTCCGCTCCGTGTCTAGCTTGGATCCGCCCGCTGTGTATCTGTAGATCAGCCAAACCTTACCGTTCTGTGCCTTGCGCGAGTTATGCTGGCTATAACTTGGTTTCAAAGTTTACTGCTAGTTTTCTTGCTCATACTTTGTAATGGCACGGGAGCACACGTGGGGTCTTCTCGGATCTCGTCGAATCCTCTGTATAGATCCCAACAGGTACCCGTATATCTGGAGAGGTGAAGACGTGATCTCCCCTGATAGTTGAGTCAGCACGTTATCAATACCCCTGGCATGGCATTTTCTCCACAAGGGGATTGTAGTACCTGCAGCAACTATAGCTGACAGTAAGGAGTTTTCCCTGTCACAGATCCATCCGATCCTGGAGTTTTGTCGCAGTGATGCTAAGCCTTTTTGTGGAACTGATCACGTTCGCCCTCCAGAAACCGCCATTGCTTATTTTCTTCTCTTTCTTAGTCAATGTCTCGTATTTTGCCCTACATTTGATGCCTCTGAAAGTCTAATCTGGCAGTGTAACATCTGGTGCAATCAGCTGCTGTTGTAACTTACCTTATACTTATAGTAAAGGTAACCCGAGGATCATCCTGTGTTGCTGATCATGTTTGATTTGCAGTATCATCTTGCAAGTCGCTCCCTACTGTACAGGATAAAAACTACAGTATTCCATCATATAGGGCCTGTTAAGCTTTGATCATATGCGCCTCCACAACCCGATACAATGATCTTGCGCCTTCATCTTCAACTAAGTTTACATCCTTGACTGCTCTTTTGACTATATCCTCTATCTCTACCGTAGAGAGAGGAGTACTCGAGAACTCTTGATACGACAAGGCTGCTTCAGTCCCGATGGCAATCTTCTCCGTCTCAGTGAACGGTAAGAATGGAAGAATAGTTGTTACACGAGATAGTAAAGATGCCTTCAGTAAAGGGGGTGAGAACTTACTGCTAACCAAATGGAAGCAGTAACGTACACCAAGGACTTCGGCGATTTGTCTACGGATGGCAGTGGCAAGCTTTGTGTATTCGCCGCGAGCGGGTGGCATATCTGGGTGTCCCCATTGCTCGACATGTTCAGAAATGATCTTCTGCCCAAGGTTCGACGTCGCTATCCATATAGCCTGTGAAGTATCCGTGTATTTCGTTTGCTCTAGGCTACAACGACCTGTGACATACACGCACATCAGTTAACCTAGGACACCTCGCAGGGCGATGCTTACCAATATCCCATGGCAAAAGTAAAGGGTTCAATGACTTGGGGTCATCGACTTTTTCGATCTCCTACGGTTCATACAAGTAAGCACACGATCAATCCCAGAAGCAAGATGGACCGACATCAAGTACAATGACGCAACGCTTGCCTTGGTTCTCGATCAAGAATTCATTGAGATCCAGGTGGGGTGAGGCCTGTGGGAAAACGTAGAGTTGGTCATTGGTTCTGAATAACACTTGGCAAAGAGACATGCATCATCCATTCCTGTGGAAAGGCATTGCCACAGATCATGCTGCGAGCGAAGAGCCGTCATATTAATTGTGTGTGTCGGGACACTCAACAAAGAGCCGACTAGACGACAGATATAATATTTCTTTATGGTGCATTCCTTATGGTATATAGGGACTCTTAGCGCACCTTTCTGAGCCAAAAGGCTCTTTCCATGTCCTGACGCACCACAGAGAAGTATGACGAGAGCATTTTTCCCCTTCCGCTGGGAGTGCACGCCTAGTACACGATATAATTCGTCTAAAGCCCTATCTTGGCCAATGATATCAAATCTCGCTCTGGCAAGAGGTGCAAACGACGAATGTTGCAAGACCTCCAGCGCCGGTTTTGAGTCTATGTCCAGAGACTGCGGACGGTTGAGGTAATATCTATGATGAATGGGAAAAAGCAGCCAATGTAACTTGACATGAATGCTCACTTTAAAGCAGGATTCATGCTCTCATCTACCTTTTTAACTAGCTTCGGACTTTGCTCAGAGCCCCCTGCTTGCTCATCATTGTTATCTAGATGGTCCCGTTTCAAGGAGTCGGGATCAGCACCGTATTTCAAGAGGGTCTTGACGATCTCCATTTTGTTTTTTAGACCCTCATTAGTGACAGTGAACTCTAGCACCCCAGCACCACCGCCGGTTGTTTCGTTTGCGGATGCCTTCCCTGTGGAAAGCAGTCGTTCAACCTCGGCTGGCTGGTCGGAGGCGATCGCAAACAGAAGTTCCGGACGGGGAGATGGATTAGGGGATAGCTTGTCCGAGAGGACTGCTATATCAGTGAGTTTCGACATCGATCCGGTATATGGCATGGATTGGAAGCCGAGTAAGTTCCGAGGAGGAGAGGATTGTGCGGGGAGAGTGTTAGAGGTCAGATTCTACTTAGAGCGTTAATATTATGCATCAAGAGGTGTGCTTCACTTGCATCTAAAGTCGATTCGGCACGTGGGAATAAGTCGTCTTGTGGCGACTTGTTCCAAGATTTGAAGAGCTGAGAGTCGGATGGCTGTTTCACATGTGGTTATCATGACAACACTGGCAAAACTGTTCTCTCACGGATGATACACTGGGACTGTGTGAAATGGAAGTTGCGACAGTGGACTCAAAGAGCAAGCTTTGGGTGCTGGAAATAGATGTCTCATCCTTAAATTTGACCTGACTAAGATCAGTCGAAGTCTGGAACTATGTAATCAGTCGTGATATCTTTGAAAGACAAATAAGCTTCAGCACCAATAGAATAGAACTCTCTTTCATCCTCATAGCCCGTCGTTCAAGTGCGCTGCGGAGTTGGTCTGCCGGGGTAGTGGCTTTCTCGAGGTTGGGAGAGGGGTTTACACTAGAATCAACGGATGGTGTTTGTCTAGGTATAGGTCTCGTTCTGGGTGAGCGACCTGTAAGTTCGGATAGGCTAATGCTTGCCGGAGATGAAAATTCCTGGGTACTAGTCTCAGATGAAGGAGGTGGAGGAAAGCTGCTAGGATCAATGTCAAGGGATCCTGTACGCGAAAGTACCAGGGGTGAGACGTAGCCATCGTGGTCGAAGGATACAATGGTATGAGGGGTATCAGTGGGAATATGAGGGACTGATGCTGAAGAACTAGGGCACTAAGAGCATTGTCAGAACATGCGATACCCATTGTTCCATGCTGACCTTAGAGAGGCTTTCTTGAACCACTGACGATTGGTGTGGAAAGAACAATTGGTTAACATTAAAAATCAGGGGCAGAATGAAACCCTCGTACTGTCATTCACTTGTTCTGGGTCACTTGCTGAGATTGAGTTAGAGGATTCCGTCGGAGGGGTCAAGGTGGAAGCCTGAGTGAGGTCATCATCAAGATGACATTAAGCTACTGGTGACACCCACCAGTCTCAACGGCTTTAACCAGCTAGGCGTCTTCGCTGTCACTTGCGGCGTTGGCGATGCGTGTTTCGGCGAGGTCACTTCTTTTGCAGCCTCCACGTCTATATCTTGGATTGGCGGAGAGGGGAGTGCGGGAGTGTCATTTTGTCGATAAAATTCATAGAGAGCACCAGCAGAAAATGGTGTGGATAAGTTCTCAATAGGTGTGATCGTCGTGAGGGAAGCACGGGATTTGGCAAGACGATTTGTTATAAGTGAGGAGCTACCGGAGTCAGCCTACAATGACAGGGTTGAATGAGCAAGTAAAGGCACCGGCTAAGGAGAGCTAACCAGGGTGAATGGTGGAAGGGTCACCGAAAGTCCTCCAAAACTCGGAACTTCCACTTCCTGTGTAGTACCTGACATGAGAGATGTAGGAGTATGACCCTGAGACGGAGATTCATTAAGAGCATCTTCCTGTAGCGAGGAAAGTGAGCGCCCAGTCTCCACAGAAGCCTTCAAAGGCAGTCTATACGACATGGAGAACGACGAGTCTTTCCGATGCTCTGAATGATAAGGGGATAGGGAAAAAGGCGAGGAAACACAGGACATGTTCTCAGAGCCATATGAATCACCCTTTATAGTAGCCATCGAATCGCGGGAGATACCCGATTCTCCAACTTTCGCAGTGGAGGAGAGAATAGCTTTGCGGATCGTCAGGGAGTCTTCATCAGAGAGATCCTCTTCGTTGAAGTCAGAGTTAGAGTCAATATCATGTTGCTCAGAGCGAGGAATCGAATTGTGACGAGAGGGTCCATTAGTATCATTGAAAGGTTTCCTTCCATGAACAGTATCTGGTACCACTGTACTAGTTATTGAGCTTTCCGGTGAGAAAGAGTATTTAGGATCGGCTATACATGTCACTGTGAGTGCGCTTTTGGCTTGATGCAAGAAGCTACAGTTCTGTGCAAAGAAGCATTTTCCCTGTGAATAGAAAGGACATGGTCTCGCTTTACAATCATAAATTTACAATCTGTTTAGGGAAGTGACCGAAGGAGCTCACTGCGTATTTTCCACGAGGGTTCGTTAAGTTGCATTGATCATGTATCCAATGGTGGAGAGCACGTGACTGAAGCATCTTGGTTCCGCGGCAAAGATCTTTTAAGCGTTCATAACTACGAGTTTGGAAAATACATTGAGCATGCATGCAACTTTATCTTATCCATGAGATCAATATTAGGGAATGCCGTAGGCGAGTAATATAGAGGATATATATATTCGAGCTTCGATCTACAAGTTTCCAAGACTCACTTTAGTGTTGCCAACTGCACATAAATCCGATTGCCGACGAAATTCCTCAAGGCTTCAGGCTCTCAAAAGCTGTACTTTAAATATATTTCTGGATGCTTCAGGTCGCAAATATTTAGGCAACTTATGCACTCTTGTGCAATACAGAACTGAATCAAGGTACATAAATCCTTGAATAACCTTCCACACTAAAACCCATCTAAGTCAAATCGAGAAAGGGATTAAGTGGAACATTAAGTACGTACTTACGACGACAACATGGGCAGGTGTGCTTTGAGGCTGGGAAGCGCGACGCGAGGTTGGCCCGACAGTCATCACATAGTGCAAGACATCTGAAACAGGGTTGTCAGTGTCAACTGTAATTTCGCTAATAGCATAACGTGCCTGCAAGGCCAACATATAACCTCTCTAGCCTCTACTGTACACACCACACAATTTCGTCGTGTCTCTTCTGTCTCGTCAGTATCTTGGCGTACTTTTGCACTACGCCGTTCAACTATGAATTCTGTCCAAACATCTTCAGGGCGTGCAAAAAGACGATTGTACTGCCGACGCGTGAGAGGGCTGCCACCCGCATTTGCGACATGCGCTAAAAGAACGGGAGCGAGGACGGGGGACTGATCACGCCCTGCTTGGGACAGAGAGATATCTGTGTATAATCCGACAGCTTCGCGGCCTTCCCAGTCGGGATCTGTATCCGTGTCTGATGGTGTGATTGACGGAGATGGCGAGTGTGATTGACGATCCTCGGGATCTCCATCAGTATAGTTGTCATCGTCATCACTCACGACGTCCCCTCTCAAAAATCGCCGATAAACTTCTTCTTCGGGATCTGATCCCATAGGCTCAAAGTGCGTTCTCTGACCATCCTCCTCTCTGATATGCTGAACGGGAGGTTCGGAGTTCATACCTCTACCGAGCCACTTCCATAATGCTCTAAGCAGCATTCGCCACGAACCTTTGAGCAAAGCCCACACGCCCCCTAAAAATCTCACCCATTCGCGCACCCATACCATATCTATCCAGCTGTCACCTTCGCTCGCCGTAGCAGCCTTCACGCGCTTAATTTGATTTTCAAACCCACCACTTCCCCCTCGAATACCTATGAGCTCGACACGACCAAGTTCGACTTCTGCCTCATTTCCGGAGGTGGAACTTGCACTGACACCAATGACCTCATTCCCCAAGCCTGCTGCACTTGTGGCATCGAGACTGGCGGTCCCAACCCTGAGCAAAGCAACAGCAAAATCTTCATCCCAGTGTGGGGAAAGAGTGCGAGCGTGGCCAAGAAATGGGGTTGTAATGCGACCCTCGAGCAAAAGTTGCGTGAGCAAATGGAGAGATACCGTCAGAAGAATGATGACCAGAAGGACTGATTCAAGGAGCGATGGGAGGTAATTGATGAGGGGATAGGGTGTTGGTGAGAAGAACAAAACGTAATGGAAGTGGACAAGGGTGAGTATTCCGCAGATTCCTGTAGGGATGAGTCGTTGGTTGACCCATTTTCGTCGAATGCCTAAAGTATGGATCATGGTGAGCTGGGAAGGGTAAACGTGAATAAGTGGACTATCTTCCGAAGAACAGATATATACCTGGAGGAGTGGGACAATGATAGTAACAAGGACATGTCTATCGGGACGGGTGTGCCCCTGGTGCCCAGACTTGATTTGATGTGTTATTGGAGATGAATAAATATGAAGGAGAAATGCGTATCCAAACTGGGCGGGTCATCAGCATTACATTTTCCCAAGATACGACGTTACTTGCTAGATTGAACGGTGAGGATGGTGTGTTACCCCTGCACCTTTGTAAGCTCGAAAATAAAGTTACAATTACACAAAGAGTACTTGCCTTCCTTCTAGACCTCTCATGAGTGCTTCAATCGACAGAGCAAAACAGACAGACAAGAATGTACTCCAGCACACATCTTTCATCTCTACGCGATTACCCCATTCGGCAGCTGGACCTAGCGAAGATGCCGAAGGGAACAAATCGCTCGCCTGCAAGAGTATGATGAAGAAGCGGGTAAGTGACCGCCACAGAAGGAATAGAGAGGGGGCGCGAATTAAAACGCGGGATGGGGTAGAAGTGAGGTTAAGAGGAAGTAATAAAGTCAACATAAGGCGAAATGTGGACTGCTGTGACCTAGAGTGATTATAATGACGGGAGAGACGACGGAGGAGGGAGTGTCGAGGGGGTACGACTATATGTTGTATTCGATTGAGGAGGAGAGCCTGACGAACTCATGAGTGCTTTTGAGTAGCGGTGGTGATAGATAAGGGTGCTAACCATCCCAAGAAGAGTTAAAGCATACCCACTAGTGATAAAGGCCCATGGTCCTGGCAGGTTAACGAGGAACGGGTGGAAGTGAGGCCCACCACGACGCTCAGCCTGCTGCGCCTGGATATCCACTGTGAGGATATCATCAACGCGACGTATATGGTTAAAGAATCTTGTTGGCATTGACAACATCGACCTCAGAGCCGCCGAAGATATGTTTGTTGTCGTCAAGAGCAGCGAGCTCATGTTCGTCGCCATCGTGTCATATTAGTCAGCTCGACCCAGCGCTCCCGCAATGACATTGTCGCGTTTGGTCGCGCTGCTCTCACAACCATGTATTCCTGTGCATGCCAAGGATGTGCGTGTACTGCATTCTCCCGCACAGTTCTACAGCACACTTTTGGTATGTCCTTGCTGGGGCTGGTGTCATCACGGCTACTGAGCTACTGACCTCGACCAGGATATGATCAGGCGCGCCAAACGCCGTGTATTTCTCTCTTCCCTCTACATTGGCACTTCCGAAACCCATTTAGTGAGCATTGTATTGTGTGTCGTCGTGCAAAACTTAGACTGCGACAGCTGCAAAGCCTTCGCGACTCACTCATTTCAAATCCTCGTCTAAATCTTCATATTAATCTTGACCTCTTGAGATCTACTAGACCTGGTCCAGTGTCCACAGCGTCTCTTCTGGTTCCCTTAGTATCCTTGTTTCCTGATAGGGTCCATGTTCATCTCTACAAGTCACCAAAGCTACAGGGTGTTCTCGCAAAGCTAGTTCCGAGACGATTTGACGAGGGCTGGGGTACTTGGCACGCCAAAGTATATGGTATTGACGACGAGGTCATCATTAGTGGGTAAGTGCGTACGTATGCTTCTCCTTTGCAGTTGCCTCCCATCCTTCTACTCTGCCTCAAGTGCCAATCTCAACAAATCATACTTTACCAATCGGCAAGACCGCTATCTGCACTTTGCTTGCTCCCCGGCGCTATCTAATTACTGTTTTGACTTTCTTCAACTCTTCTCGAACCTATCATACCGCCTCCTTTCCTCCGAAACCACCCACACGCCATTCAAACTACACTGGTCTAATACCAATGTCGAACCTACAAAACTACAAACTTTTGCGGAACACACACTGACTAAATTCCAATCATCCAAGCGCCGAATATGTGGACTTCCATCAGTAGATACTTATGTCACTCCCATGATCCAGGCTGGACAGTTGAACGTCCGTGAAGAGGAACAATGCATCGCGCTGCTTTTGTCACATCTTGCCAGTATGCCAGATGCCGAGCAGAGTGTTATTGACCTCACCAGTGGTTATTTTGCTCTGCATCAACCATATCAAGATCTTCTCATAAATTCACCAGCGAGCAGCCGCATTATCGCGGCAGGTCCCAAGGCATGAACTATGAGCTTGTCGATTAATGCTAGGCTTACAATGACTAGGCTAACGGTTTCTATGGCTCAAAAGGCGTCTCTGGACGGATTCCGGAAGCCTACACTCTGCTTGAGAAGCGTTTTTGGCGAAAGGTCTTACAAGCC
The DNA here is from genome assembly GCA_003314545.1 of Ramaria sp. MG151. Lineage (NCBI taxonomy): Eukaryota > Fungi > Basidiomycota > Agaricomycetes > Gomphales > Gomphaceae > Ramaria > Ramaria sp. MG151. The sequence continues at coordinate 53,081 of QMFG01008027.1, read as the reverse complement.
AACCGTGCTTATTGCGTCAAGCGCAGTTCGGGGATCGAACTCAATGAATGGGAAAAAGACGACTGGACTTATCACGCTAAGGGTATGTCCCGCCAGTCTACGAAGCACCTGCTGATAGTAAATCACCGATCAGGCATTTGGTATCGTCCAACATTGGCATCCCCTCCAGAACTCACGCTCTTAGGATCAACGAATCTCAACGCGCGTTCTGCAAACTTAGATACAGAGCTCTCTTTCTTCATACATACTAGTGCCTCCACATTACGTGCACAACTCGACGCCGAGGTACATAATCTGCGTGCAGCGGCGCGTCAGGTCGACGAGGGTGATTGGCGTGGAAGTGAGCGGCATGTAAGGTTGAGCACCCGGGCGCTGGTTGCTGCTGGCATAGAGGGAATGTTGTAACAGCGAAAAGTATATTATAATACCCTAAGCATCACCACTCTCCTTTTGCTCTGTGACGACTCTATCCGGCGTATGTTTCCGAGATCGCGTAGTCATGACCTTATCGTCGTTGGACTGCACATACTCAAATTTTCGAGAATCGAGTGTAAAAGTTACTGGCCCATCATTGATTAACGACACGTTCATCATGGCCCCAAACTTGCCATCTGAAGCAAATATTTGACTGGTTTGCGGGTGCAGACATTGATCCAGAGGTGCACAGAACATACCCTTGATACGATCTGGCTGATACAACTCACGCATCCGCTGCAGAAACACAGAATACATCTCCTTGGATTGTTCACTACCCTGAATAGAGCTCAAATATCATAAAAGAGACAAAATGACAAGTGTAAGTGTAACGCACCATAGCTCGGTGGAAGTCTGGCTTGCTACCTTTAAGTGTATTGGCCAGAAGAGTAAACTGAGAGACGCAAAGCACATCTCCGGCGATGTCTTTCACGCTCTGGCGCCACATCACCCCATCCGTATCATCGAAAATGCGCAGGGATAGGCTGCAATACCCATGATAAGATTCAAATATATATGCCGGGAAGGTATGCGCGGAACTTGTAGGAGTCCTCAGACGCACATTTTTTTAGCGATGTAATCTGAATCCCCATTTTTATCATCTACACTGGGTGAAGTGCAGGTTAGATCTCTGCTTTTGCAACATAATGTATCCGTCGCATACCAGTTCCAATGCCAAGTAATACCACGAGTCCTTTTGAAATTGAGGAAACGACATCACCGTCGACTGTCCATAATGTTATAAACCTTTGGAGAGTGAAAAAGCTTCCTTCACCTGAGACCGATGCTGAAGCGACTCGTTGCACAACGGCTCGCATCCTGGAAGTAACTGTCACACTTGTGACCAGTCTGTGCCATATGAGCGGCAACGTGGTCCTCGAGACCAGTCTTGGTCAAATCGAATTAGAGCTCTATTGGAACCACGCACCTAAAGTTTGTAATCGAGTTGAAAAAATCATTTGAAGGCTGATGTAGCTGTCAGACATGCAAGAACTTCCTGGAGCTCGCGTCGCGCGGTTACTATAATGGTGTCGTGTTTCATCGTATCATCCCCGTCAGCTGCCTGCCTCCATTTCATTATTTGGCGTGCTCTTACAGAGAACTCTCCAGGACTTCATGGTTCAGGGTGGTGATCCAACTGGCACTGGCCGCGGAGGGACAAGCATCTATGGGCAGCGTTTGTGCGTGAAACGATATTGTGACTTGTATTTCTTGAAATGTAGTTCCATACAGCGAGGATGAGATACATCCTGAGCTGCGATTCGTTGGTGCGGGTGCGTGGATGCGTCTCAGCCTACTTTGCCGTGTGTCAATGAAACTTTGAAGGCGTACTTGCAATGGCAAATTCGGGACCAAACACAAACGGCAAGTCTTCGGAAATTCGGCGTTAAATAGTGCGGCTGATATGTTGTAGGATCCCAATTCTTTATGACGCTTGCACCGACTCCGTTCTTGGATGGCAAACACACTATTTTTGGTCGAGTCAATACCGGTATTCGTGTGCTTCAGCGATTGGGAGCCGTGGCTACCGACACCCAAGACAGGTGAGTATCTTACAAATTTCTGTAGATTGTGCGAGCCTCATGACGCTTTGCAGGCCCAAAGAAGACGTCAAAATACACAAGGCTCGTGTGACTTAGATTAACCATCGTCGTATGTATTGATACAGTATCACGGCCTTCTCGTCTGTAACACAAAAGACGGAGTTTTTCCCAGATTGCCGGAGGCCATGTGTGTATTAGCTGTGCACATTGAACGTTTCCATTCTAATAACCAATACTGTACAAGATGGTGAGTGATATATTGGAGTCTGACATCTGTTCGAATCTATGGGATTACTCTCGTCACCGACGCATAGCTTGGACCTATCACTACAGAAAGCCGCAGCACGCAGTCCTCGGAAGGTTCCACATGCTACCGAGCCGAGGTTTCAGCGCAAGAGATAACCATAAGCATGTCTCTCTGCGCAAGTCACAAAGCCCACCGTCGCCGCTGTGGAGGAAACCAGCTTTCTTGCCAGAGCCCGAGTTCCAGGACATCCAAAGTCCGTCATCCCCTTCAAACAACCTTCGTCAAAACGAATTGAGCATAAAGATTGACGGGCGCAGTGATCTGTCCGGGGCAGTCAGCCAGACAGTTGCCATTCTTCAAATTTCTTGACTTGACGTGACCATCAAAGCGATACCGAATTAAAGATACGCGGACGGGTATCTATCAAAATGCTAGTGACTGATATAAAATAGAGTGAGGTCTGGAGTTTGTACAGTATGACTATTACAGCATATAGTAGTTTGTTGTACTTGGTGTCTATACACGAACAGTGCAGTCGTCACTGCTGGTTATGACGATGGCACTGTTGGCCGGAGTGCAGCAAATTGTACAGTGGACGGATGGTATGGATTGCATCAGTGAGTGGTAAGGCGATATCGACAACTCGTGGCGGTGTGGTTCCGGGAATCTAGGGAGCATTCAGACCCTCGCTGGATGGTCAGCAAGCCCGGAAATACGAGAAAGCGAGTAGGCTGTAGACTGTCCCTCTGCAAGATCAGAGTCCGCAGGCACTTCTGGGCCCACGATATAAACCTCCAAAATGTATTGTCATTACCATGTGAATGACATGGGTAGTTCCAGATATGAATCGTTGGAGCCCATAACAAGCGTCGTTGCTTTGGTGGAAAGCGAGGCAGCTTGGACCCACGAACGGTTGCCCATAGACGAATGTTTTCCAGCATTGCCTCGGAAAGCTTCTTATAATAACTTTACTAATAACTTTACCAAGTAGACGAGGGAATATATAATATTTGTATGGCGTGGAGCACGTACAACACGTTCTCCGTTACTGGTATTCTACCACTGGCAAGGTTTCTAACAACGCACATTTTGTCGTGATCAGAGACAATTACAAGGACGACACGAGTCGAAGAAAAGATATCTATTGTCCCCACGGCACAACCTCTTAATAAACGTCCTTTCGGATCGATGGCTGTAGCAGCAAATAGAGACAGGTGGCTGAGGCTAGTGAAACCCAAGTGACGAGAGACATTGATTGTGATTAAAGGGACAATCCGACAGACCAGAAAGGAAAAGGAGTAGCAGCCAATAGTTTACTAACGACCTCGGCCACTCGCCGACCTTGTTCTCGGCCGGGTAGGAGTCTCTTCGTCGAATGGAGGCATTTGACCTGATCCACCACCGCGCATCGGCCTCGTGTCAGAAGGGTACAAGCCAGCGTCGCTTAAGGCCCGGTCAACTAGGCGTGTTGATGGTCCTGCTGAGGGCCCAGGAGCATTCCAGCTACGAGCGAGTAAAGGATCATCCTCATCGTCTTCATCTACGACCTCCATATCACTCACCCCCACACTTACGTCAGCGTCATGATCTCGATCAGGATCGGCCTCGTCCTCGCTGACTTCATCGGAAATGCTCCCGTTCATTTCCCCAATCCACTCGTGATCCACAGCATCACCTCCAAAGTCCCAAACATCCAAGTATGTCATGTCGAGTCTATTACTGGCTGCGACACACCATCTTCCATCAAACACGACCTGCCAGACCCCGGTGATACCTGTCAGGAGGTCACGAACAACAGACCCATCGCGCACGTCCCACATCTTGAGTGTGCCGTCCGAGCCACTCAGCACCTTGAATTCGTCGTGTTGGAAGCAAGTGATTGCTCCTGTGTGTGCCGCAAGTGTATGCTGTAGTTGACCGGTCGACGGGTCCCAAATGCGAAGTGTTGAATCGGCAGCAGCGGAAACCAGATGAGAGGGCGACAAGCCAAGCAAACCAACAAGTGACGTGTGCCCTTGGAGGGTATGCAGACATTGACCTGTTTTGAGACTCCATATGCGAACTGTACCGTCCATCGAGCCAGAGCAGCATTGGTTACGGACAGGGTCCAGCACGACACTGTACACTATAGTGCATTTTACTTTAGTAAATGAATGAGATTAATGTGAATGCACAAACCTTTCTGCGTGTGACCCGTGAGAGTCCATGTACAGACACCGTCAATGATGTCCCAGATCCGCACGGTACAGTCATAACTTCCCGACACTAAGGTCCTTCCACGGGCAGCCAGGGCGCGCACGGCTTGTTCGTGGCCAGTGAGTAACCGCAAGTGATATGGATTATCATCCGTATCCTCCTAATAACCATAATGAGCCGGAGATCAGAGGGTACAAATGCTGACGTACCTCTGCAGGGTCACCCTCAGAGTCATTTGCACCATAGCACATATACTCTTCTTCACCAGGTCTGGGGAGGGTCCACACACGAAGAGAATGATCTCTGCTGCCTGTAACAATCATGGAACGCTTTGGCCATTTCTCTCTCTTGATTCCACCACCTTCAATCTCAATGTCAAGCCACTCTGGCTTGACAATGGCCAGACATCGCACGGTGCTAGTATGTCCCCCAAAGACATGTGTGCACCTGCCATTAGAAAGATTCCAAACTCTGACTGTTCTGTCCGTGGAGCCGCTCACGAGTGTATTCTTGGTGGCTGCAAGCGCCCACACACCACCTTCGTGACCCTCCAGAGAACGTAATTGGGTACCAGTGGTGGGACAGTATACGTGAATAGAATGATCATCCGAGGCGGAGATAATTCGGTTGTGAGAGAAAAGGAGGCACGTAACAACAGCACCGCCGTGAGCAGGAAAGGTGAGTCGCTTTGGGTTGGTGTTATTCATCCAGCGGGTCCGAGTAAGGTGTCGAGATTTGAAGAGAATCTTGTAGGGATGTGGGAGTGGTAGGGCATTTTCTCCAGCTTTACCCATCCGACTGCGTCTGGAGAAAACCGAGTATGCAAATGCGCGTTCAGGTTCTCCACCAAACCAAATTCTGGTTGTCTTGAGAAGCTCTCGCCAAAGAATAGGATCCGAATCAATGATGGCACGCCATGACTTCGATACTCGCGAAGCTCGGGCGAGGGTGGAATATGGTAGATAGCTGAGGATGATAGAGGTGAGCTCAGGAGGTAGAAGTGTCAAAAAGTCACGAGCAAGAGTGGGGGTGAGAACGGAGTGAAGGGTTCTTAAAACAGGTAAAGGAGAATGGCGGAGGAGTGTGAGTAGAAGATGCGATTGAAGAGCTTGCGGAAGATTGTTGAAGTGCGATAGGATATGTGGTAAAGTCATGAGGGTTGTGAGAGCTATATCAGGTTGAAATGGTGCATTTGATGCGTTTAGTTGAGGAGAAGAAACTGTACTAGGGGGTGCGGATGGCCAGACATTGGTAGCTGGAGGAGACCCGTTCGGCGACGGGAGAGGCGATGGGGGCGCTGCTGCATTTGTGGTGCTCAAGGTAGCAGCGCGGGGTTTCTTTCTAGGAGGTGGACTACTGTTGGCATTCATAATGCCAGGCGGGGTAAATGCCTCAACGCCTTCCATCATTTCACTGCCAATACTATGCGATCTCTTCCTGCCGTACCTCTCGACGGCCTCCGCGAGACCAACCGTCTGCTCCCTATAGACGTCATCATCACGTTTGAGCATACGCCAACCGTGGCCAGCAACGACCTCCTCTTCTTCAGCCATTTCCTGCTCCCCTTGTGTACCATCTTGGAAAGTCGCGCGCGCGCCTCCAGGGAACTCGATAGGAAACCTTCGCAGGGAGCGTGGTAGATGCGCATTGAGAAGGGGGTATTGCTTCGGATCTTTTGGTGACGATGGGGGTGGCAATGATGGGAGTGGGATTGGTGCATACGTGGTCGTGGTCGTGGTCGTGGTTGTAACGCTACGCACGAAATAAAGACTAGAATAAACAAGAAGTTAAACATACTCACGTAGTAGTATTAACTGACGGCGCGAGGTATAGCGAGGGACGCGACATGCTCGTGGTACGGGTCAAGATGAAGAATGCGGGACCAATTGCCCCCGGTATGGACTTTTATGGATCCACTGGTACCGCGGCGTAGCCTCAGCGCGTTCAGCTTTACTAGTAGCAATTATTAATTATTCTCTCGTCTTTCTATTATCAGGCATGCTCTCTAGTTGACTGCGGCTTCTCATTCGCGACCTACGCTTCGCGTACCACTCCCATGCCAATCGAACCACTTCCCCGTCCGCATCATAAGGTGTAGGAATTTCACTGTACCCTGGGCGCGCCGTGGGATGTCGTACATAGATTGCAGAGCACGTCGCAAACGATGGCTCAATATAGGCCGGGATGAAAATGAATGGAGCTGCATAATCTGGCAGCACGAAAGGTGTGAGTGAAGGGTCTTTGCTCCATGGTTGACCCTCCACACCTCCCCTTGTTCGCGATTTTGGGGCAGCTTCTGTATCTTCAGCTTGACTGGAGTCTCTATCCCCTGCGTATGTAGTTTCTTCACCCTCTACTTGAGCAGTGTCTTGATCGCTGGCTGGAGCGGCGGCGACACCCTCGGATTGAGCGGTCTCATTATCCTCCGTTTGAGGCTGAAGAAATCTGATAGCGGAAGGATCAACAGACACCATGTCACCAGGAGCCAGTCGCGTATTGGCGTTCGTGTGCTGCTTCATACTTAAATCTAGTTCATGTAAAGCGAGAGCGAATATACGGACCTCTTTTCCGTTGAGTTTCACGTTTCCGTGCACCACCAGCCTTCGTGCCTCATACACGCTATGCGCAAAACAACACCTGAAGATGAAGACATCGATCCGCCGCTCCACCTCACTAAACATCAAGCTTCCCACAGGCGCAAGTGCAGCTTTTGCTTCCTGCTCCATTTGTTTTTGTATCATACCAGCTTCTCCTTTCCGCTTCGCCCATTTGATAAGTGAAAGTGTGCCTCCCAAGGCACTTTTTCGTGGGCGAACATCAGGCAACGTTGTAGGCAGGTACCACCTTTTGAAAGTTTTTTCATTAATATGATCTCCATGGTATGCCCTGACAAGCCGTTTGGATATCCATCGCTGCTGGAAGAGCGTCTTTGCCGTTCTTTCAAATGAATATTCTCCTGCCTTTGGACCATTACAACGTTGCCAGAGGTTGTAGAGATTATGTGGGGACCAACTCTATCACAAGAAATAAGTTGTACGCACACAAAAGGTATAAAACAACTAACCATGCGAGGGAGTGCCCGCGTGTGAGCGAACACATTCTTGTCCCTCATCGGCGAAAAAAGTGAGGTTTAGCTAGATCACGTGACTTTTATTTTTACTGCGTTTATATAGGATTTGTCTATCCTTTCCATAAAAATTTAGTTCCTCCATGTTTCCCCAATGTTCTCCCATTCTCACTTTGTGCTAACTTGAAAGCTTGTATCCTTATCTTCTGGTTTTGAAATATCTTATACCGTTGTCAAAGACTCTAGATATAGAACGAGAGCGATGCCAAATATATAGAAAGAAGTAGAGGTATGATATAGTAACTGTAGAATTACCAGCAAGGTTTGAACGTTGCCTGTCGTGCAGGCAAGCCACTATCTGGAGCTGGTCGCATTGTCTTGTAAATTGTTGTTTGCTTTGCGGCAGTTATGCAATTTCCTATTAGTTTGGAGTATCCTGATCAACGGCACTTGTGAATTTATAGCAACAACCAAGGGGATGGTGGATGTCAATTTGATGATTACACACAGCATTCGGAAAGCGAAGGAGAACCGTAGGGTACTGCACATTCACTGAACGTGGTGATAGATGGAGAAAAGTTGGTTTACAGCAGTAGAGAGAGAACAATGACTCAAGACACTATGAAATCGTTTCTTAAGGATGACTAGACACCAGTCGTCACCGAAATTTGATCTCTTAGCAAAGAGCGAAAGCTCAGATTGTCACGTGAGGAAAGTGAATGCCGTTCCGCTTGCCACAGCTAACGCTGTTCACAGGACCGAACTGTTCCCTGTGTCAGGTTCGTTCAAATTTCATATCTATTTTAATATTTATCTCAAACAATTAACTCTGTCTATAGATCGCGAAAGGTGAACTAGCGAAAGCGAGACGGACTGTAAGTCATTCTATCAGCTCAACAGCTCTGCGAGTAATTTGTCACAGCACTCTTTCGACTTGAAGATCGTCGACATCTACGGAGACGAGGGTAAGCCCTGGAAAAACAGATATGCGTGGTGGATCCCAGCACTCCACCTCAACGGCAAAGAGATTGCTAAAGGTAGATGGGACGAAACGATCGTGAAGGAAGCCTTGGAGATCTGGAGAAAGAACCAGGAAAATCTCCAAGACGACCAGAAATAGGAAATGGTACTCAATGCCCCTTTTTTGTGGACTCTAGTGGGGTTTCAGCTCAGGAACTCGCATCTATGGAATATATTATTTATGATCGCTGCAACGTTGCTGTATTGGGAGACGGCGAAGTGGAGAGCTCAAAAGGTATGAATAGGTAAGTTGCTTTCAAACATGTTTGTTATTGACCTCACACGGATCTGTAGTAAAGAAACCAGATGCTTCAACTGTGGTTCACCCCAACATATCGTTTCCAAGTGTTCGGATCCCCTCAATCGTCCCCTCATCGCGCTATCGCACGCTATGTATGAATTTTTTAAGGAGCCAGCGAAAGGGGAACCAGAACGATTTCATGAATACGAAGAACGTAGAATCAAGCGTCTGCAGTTCACTGAATCCTTCCAGGCCGGGTCTGTTCGTGGCGAGTTGCTTCTTGAAGCTTTAGAGATGGATAGGGCGGAGAACAGCGGGGATAAAGAACGAGGACTTCCCTGGCTGTGGCGCATGCTAGAATGGGGCTATCCTCCAGGATGGGTTTCAGAAGAAGACCCGAAACTTAAGATTCTGGCTCGAATAGAAGGCGAGGGCATGTGGACAGATGATTTAGATGCGACGATCATTTTTGACAACCTACCGCAGACCTCAGACACTGAACACCTCAGTTCCTTTACAAACAACTGCGCTAGTGCCGAGATATACAAAACACTTACAACTATAGAGCAAATGGACCGTCAAAGGCGTTGGGTGCACTATCCGACCACTTTGTTTTCTTCAGAGCATCTCGCATTCTATTCTGGCACGCCGCTTCCCCCACTGATTCACCCCGACTCGTCACCTGTGGCTGGACGAAAGAAGCAAAGTTGTGCTGTGCCTCCTTGGCGCCGTCCCGGTGCTTTCAGTGCGTTTGGTCCGACTGGTTGGCATGAGTATCTAGATCAAGAAATTATTGCAACCTCGGCACCCAAACCGGACTCTCCGGCAAAGAGGGATCGTACTAGTGAAGATGTCGAAGGGAGTGATATGGATTTGTCGGAGTAATTAGTACATTGTCGGACACCTGGTTTTTTCTTTTCTTTGGTAAAGTGGAAATGATCATATATATAGATACTGTGGATACAGTCAGTCAGGAATGATGCAACGTCTGGAGAATATTACTCCCGCATAACAAAGATGGCAAGAAAGCAGGGTGCATACACTTATATAGCGTTTGTACTGGTAAGATAGATTCATGTGCAGGATAACATGTTCTTGGAAAATGCAGGGGTGGGATTGATGATAGATGCAGCAAAGAGTGTCCGTGATGGAAGGGAAATTGACATTAAGACAAACTAGTAAAACCAGCGGCCGGTGTATATGATATATTTTCCTATGAGCCAGTGGGTCCATTTTTAGGTTGGAGTGTAAGCGGGAGGTTCATTCCCTTCCGGACGTGAATGTTCACTTTCAGCTGCCGGGCCTCCGTCAACATGTACCGTCACAACGTTAGAACTCTTTGCAGAGGACGGCCTGCTCGGGTTACGCGGTCTGATTGGTGGCGCATGGGACTCAGCATGCGGAAATTGTACAGGAGATGAACCGCTTTCAACGGCAAGCGACGGGGGCGTTGGGGCAGCCGCACCCTGTGGCAAAGATGCAAGCAATCTGCGTTTTTCCCTTAAAGAAGAAGTCTGCGGATGGGTGACAGATCCCGTGGATGTGGCAGGTGCCGGCGGCGATGCACTCTGTAATGACCCACCCGCGGAGTGTGGTCGATGACTAAGAGGGACATGTTGCTGTGACCTCCCATCACTCAAAAGCGCGGCAGTAGGTATACTAGGAGACCTTGTGTGGTTGACAGGCCTTTCGAGAAGAGGACGAGCTGAAGCACCAGCACTCGAAGCAATTGATAGGGAAGGGCGTGCGAGGCTGGATTGAGGTAGCGTTGGGTTAGCAGAGCTTAAATCCGATAATGAACGAGTCATAGAAGGAGGTGAGGAAGGGGTGACTCCGGACGAGGAACGAGAGTGTTGTGGGGGGGCATTGAGGATCGAAAGGGAATTAGAGGGGGAATGCCCCCGACCGACTGCTCCCAGTGAAGGACTATTAGGAGGACTCGGGCTTGAAGAATGGCCGACAAGACCGTACTTTCACAACAAGATAAGTCATCAAAGAACTGAGCAGACGAGAAGGCAATCAGACCTACATGATAAGGTCTAGGCTGCACGTCTTCGCCGCCAATCGACATACGTGGCCGATGCTTACTTTCAACCTCATCCTTTTCAACCATGTCATTCCAACGCTTTGACCTACGCCTGGAAACATGTGCTTGGATCAAGTCACGTGCATGCGTACACACGCAAATCTTACCTGATATACCAGATAATCCCAATTATTGTCAGCACTGCAACTACACCACCCACTACCCCACCTGTTATAGGAGCGATCTTGGAGGTCGAGTTTCCTCCTCCGCTTCCGCTGTGATCCGAAGATGGAGTAGTAGGAGTCACAACAACAGACGAAGGCGAGGAAGTGGTAGTGACAACGACTTGGGTAGTGACGAAGGTACCATTCGACAATGATGTTATTACGGAGGAAGATGAAACGAGAGGTGGCGAAGCCGAGACTGATGTGGACGATGTGGATGATTGTGAGGACGTCGGTATCAGTGTCGGCGTAGGCTGTGAAGATTGGGAGGTCAAAATGTTGCTGGAACTGCTGGTGCTGCTGGTGGACGTGGAACTCGAACTACAGGACGTTGAAAACAAAGTGCGAGTAGGACTCGAGTTTGTGAACGTCACTGGGACAGTGACAGTGACTGGGACGCTAGTTGTAGACGTAGAAGCTGAAGAGCAAACATCTTAGTTTCTGGGGAAGCAGAACTTCCAGCTTGTCTGCGCACCCTCACCAGTAAAAGTCAGGGTCGCCGCAGAACATGCGGAATTAGAACTAGAACCCAAACAAACGATGGTGCTCGTAACTGTAGGCGGTAGAGTTGTTACAACGGCAGAGAAGGATGTTGAGAGAGAATCGGATGTGGTGGTCACAACCTGAAACTGAGTCTCTGTCGGAACAGTGGCACACGACATGGCCAACGCTGGGCTTCAGCTCAAAGGGTTAGAGCAAGGAGAGCTGTAAAAGCCTTTGTCTTTTAGCGGACTTGGCGTTTTGACTGCCGTGAGCCCCGCGCAGCGGCGCGACCACCGAGTTTTGCCTCGAGGCAGTGTTCGGGGACTACCGACCCTGTGGAAGGAATATGTTCTTCGAAGGAGGCGACATTTGGAAATAAGATTGTTCCTGCTCGCAGGGCTCGATCTACTACAATACAGTAAGTTGCTGATGGCGGTGCTGCCATAAGCATAAACAAAACTGTCGGAGCTATCTTATTATCATTCATGCATCACTGTCAACATATCTCCCTTGATGGCATCTCCATTCATGTAGTGAGCCAGGAAGAAGCATACCCCATACTTCAGACTTCAAGCTGTCCTTTACATCATGAGGATATATATACCAGAGCTTCCATATTGACACCCGACCTGCCCAATCTTCCAGTACGAATGGTCAGTCGATATGGAGAGCAACATTCCGAATGCATCGCAAATCGAGGTGTCTTCGCCATTATAGTCTGTTGAAGTTATATCCTTATTATTCTTAGCTCAGCGACAGGTCGGTTACTAGGCAAAGGATGAAATGGATATGCATGGCTTATCAGGTAGTTGCAACCATCAAGGAAGATAGAAGAGTCCAAAGTACTTAGCGTGATTGATTGAATTAAATATGTTTTGATTAGTATAAGGGTACCATGTGGAAGCTGTACTATACCGAAGTTCGCGATCGTCCTCGATCCACGGTGCAAGCGACCGCACAAGATGGATGTCGAGCAAAAGAAAGTAGAGCTATGAAGCAAATGAGCAGAAATCTCGCATCTGGCAGGACTGATGATCATAGGACTATGCGTGGGTCGTAATGAATTTGAGGTTTCTCCCATTCAACAAGACCCCAGTAGATGATATCCGAAGCAGAAAAATAGAAACAAATGAGCGAACCAAGGTCTCAGCCCGTCCAATGACTTCGACGTAAGGTGCTTAGGCTCAGTCTTGGTGGGTATGCCGCTCTTTTACGTGAATTTGGCGAACCTGCACACTTTTCTGCTGGTTTCAGTTGCTGGACTGCTTGATATACCAAACATGGCACCCTAATGCTTGGCTCGTTCTGGGTAGTTTTGTGGTGACCGGGATTGTTCGAATCCGCGACAAATTCGACACAACCCCACCCAGTAAATGGATGGACAGAGGAACTGCCAGTATAATTATGTAACCAGCGCCAATGTTGTCGACGCGTTCGATCACCCAGTCGCGTCCACACAATTCGAACTTTACAGCTGTCCTTGACGGGGCACCGTACAACCTTTGAGGGGATGCTAGCATCTTCATCCAGAGCCCTTTCTCCTCCACATTCCACAGTCTCATCAGCACAAGGTTCCTCGGTTTCAGTTCAGATTAAGAAGGTAGTCGTCGAGGGTCGTTCGAAGCATGATGGCGCGTCTCTCAGAATGTACATCAAGGTATGTTCATGCCTACCTTCATTTACGAGAAATTCCAACCGTCCGTACAGCTGTCCGTCCCTATAGATAATACCCAGCCTGGTGCATCAATACCTCTCTTTCCAGGCGAGTATAACAAGTATTTAGTCGTGTACATGATGTTTACTAGCGGTATCTCCAGAGAGAAACGTTCGGATAACACAGTCGAAAGTTCATCCCCTTGATGAACGCTCCGTCCCGTACCACTTCTCTGCAACAGAACAGCCCCTTTTGCAGAAAACTGCTATAGCTCTCCAACTCGGACCCAAGTCTTCACGTTCGTACCACACGTTGTTTCCACACTTATCGCCCCCGCAAGACCCAACCGTATCAACCGGTTCTCGTCGCAGCCGCGAGGGTTACTCCTCGAGTTCCGTACCGCTTCAAAATGACGAGAGGTACACTGGTCACATTCTCATCAGTGGCTACAACGTCACATTAGTCCTTCCAAAGGAGTTTCCTCCAAAGCCACAGATAACGGCGACAGAGGTAGAGAGCGATGTTGATGAGGGTTTTGTCAAGGACGTACAATCGCCATGGTTATCACGGGGTGCAAGGCGATCCCCCTCTTTCTTCCATAAAAATTATCTCCATATGATGGCGGGAATAGAGCTATTTATACCATACGTACTCACTCCACCGAAAGGGCCCTTTTTGGTCTGTTCGTTCTCGTATTGCCAGGGCTGATTTCATCGCTGATTGAGAGTGACAGATCTCAATACCCGTTCCGCGCTGTCTTGATAATCATTTAAAGCTACGTATATCCACACCACCCATTGGTTCTTCCCTTCCTGGCATCCCCCGTGGTTCATTCACTTCAACTTCCTCTGAGGACGATACTCCCGGCTGGGACTTCCTTACAGACCCTCCAGTGTCGCGTAAATTTGACAAGTCAATTCGTAGAACTTCATATCGTCAATCCGCTGACGACGAGCAATCGGACACGCCTAGTGTCCCTTCCACCCCCGGCACGGAACTCATCCAAGGGGCGTATCAGAGTACTGATGTCCTGCACGTACGCTGGGCTCCGCCTCTTGGTAAGAGGCCTGCTGTACCCAAGACAGAAGATGGTATGCGCAGGGTCAATATCGAACGGACGCTAGGAAAAATGAAAAGCGAAGTTTTGGGCAGAGATCGACACAGTATAACGCTCGGGATCACATACAACGGGGTGTGCGCCGGCTTGTGGCATTCAGGCGTTGCCACTATCCTATGCATGGATATCGTACTCGAAGTCAAGGGACGGAGAGTCTCCTGGGTCGAGGATAGTACGGCTGGCTGGGCAGTGTCAGGCAACGATGCCTTTGGGGGGTTGTCTGCTGATGCATCTGCTCCTGGTTCGTTATCCCTCAAGTCATCTTTTGACTCTGGGTCGAGCACTTTTCTCCCGACTTTGACCAGTAAATCTCCGATCACTCCAGCGCGCGGATCGGCATCCCTTTTACGTGCACCATTGCCAAATGAAAGTGCACCAGACTATTCATTCGAGAACTCCCCTAACGCCACGGCATCCACCTTGGGCACACCTTTAAAACAACCTGCAGCCCCAACCAATCAGGAGACAAGGATGTCTAGACCGGATGTTTCCCCGGCCAAGCCTGTAACTCTCATAGTGAATCTGCTGAAGCTGCTTCCCCCAGCCAAGAATGAACTCTCCTTTAGCATCCGAGGTATCGTTCTTATTGATACCGAAGAAGAAGACTTTGTGCATCTACCAGCGTTTCATGTGATGGGCTCTGATCAAGAAAAGGTCGACAATATCATTTCCTCGCATACGACAGACACTATTGTCCAAGTTGGATCACAGGTTGCAAGCACACCAAGACGGACTCTTCGGGTAGGAGAGGAAGTGCAGTGTGAAGACGGTGTGGGTCTTGTTCTTCGATCTTGGGAGTCCCCGGCAGGACCTAGTTCTTCACCCTCCATATCAAACGCGCTTGTCAGGCAGGTGACTTCGTCGCATAATCCAAATTTACAGCGCACCAGGGTCGCATCCAAAGCAGTCACAACTACATCCCCACGTCTAGAACAGCCTTCGCTTCTACCCTGTGTATCGACGACGGTCACACCGCTTGTCAACTCACCACAACACACGCACTGTGTAAGAATGAATATCCCTGTATATTCGCTCGATGGAGATACCATCGAGTTTGGACTAGCCCTTCCTCAGCAGTCAGTGTTGCTTACAAAGACACCTGTCATCGATATGCTATATGCAAGCTTTGCGGGAAGGCTTGTTCCTGTCGAGTTACGTTCTCGAGAAACACCTTCCAGACCCTCCATATCGGACGCGCCAGCGGAAAGCCAGATCATTGGTGAGATGCAGTTTCTGGTTGTCGTACACCTGGCGGATGTTGAGGCCGATGCGGGCCCCATAGAGGTGGTTTATCTCGTAGGCGAAGAGCCTGGTATGCTACGGGGCCCGGCAACCAAGAACAAGGGGAAAAGCAGGGAAGATTTTGATCTCAATATTTTGTTGCCGTGTTTTCAGTTACCAATGGCTCAGTATCAAGTGGAGATAGACTGCCCATCAAGTGCGTCATCGATCCTGTATGCATATTACTCAACTTCTGAGACTTGTCTCGATAGCCTTTACTCCTCATATCAAGTATTCGACCCTCCCTAACCATCATGTCAATCAGGCAGGGGTTCCGAAGCTTGTGCACTTTCGATTACCAGCGGGTTTCTTTCCCACTTTGTCGTTATCCTTGGTTCCCTCAGAACATAATTCCCAAAGCAAACGATGGACACCACGACGAGTTACGAGTGCTGTTTACAATACCATCGCGCATCTCACAGTCCTCACCTTACTCTATCTTGTTGTTAGCATGGGGTCTGAAGTGCGACAGGTCCGAGACACGATGCAGGCCGCCGCTCAAGCGTTGGCAAGCGGAGTGCCATATTCTGACATCTATTGGGGAGGTGGAAACGATCCCTTTGGCAACAATCGGTGGTGGACGCCAGATCAATTTGTATCCACATTGAACTCGGAGAGTTCAACTGCAACGTCTGTTACATCTGAGCAAACAGGAATTCTGCATGTTGTCACACCTATCATTAATCTCGCAGAAGCGACTCCAAGATCCGAGAGGCGATCCCAAACCACAGCTGTCAGGGGGAATGACGCCAGGGCACTTATCTCAATACCTGCTGTGCCGTTTCTGTCCTTGAAAATACCTATTTCAACTCAAACAAAGGAGCTGATTTTCAAGGGCCTCATGAAGGTGTGGTATGTTGTACGAAAAGCGTGGAATTTTCCAGTGAATCCTGACTGAAAAGGACTGCTGCTGTGTCTGGTGTATTAGCCATGTATTCATTTCCTCATTACAGTGACTTTTAGCTCTCCCTTCTTGATTCGAGCATACCCCCCAACGTGCCCAATATTTTAGAACCATCATCGTTGTCAATCTTTGGGCGGGTATGGGAACGGAACACCCTCGCCTCCTCAGTGAATCTGGCGAAGCGCCCAGGGATCAACGCGGCTCCACCCCTGCCTTGATTCACGTCCTGCCATCCCACATAGTCCATCGAACCCAAGGGATAAGGGTTGGAACTATTGGCTTTCGCCAACTGAGGGGTAGAGAACTCGACCGCAACAAATTTGGCGTCACCTGCCGTCTGCGGCACCTGCCCGACTGTCGACGGCGCACGGAGAAGTTTCACCTTCTTTATTAGGAATACGCCCTTTCCCTGATCGCGGTTTTGGCGCGGGGTTTCCAGGGTACCAAAGTCGGTTGGCATAATGGTCTGCGTACCATACTCTTTCAGTTCACCAAGAATGCCACCAACTGCGATGATATCATGTTTCGACTCTTTGATAGATTTGTCGAATCGTTGTGCGCGGCTCTGTACAACGTCCCGACCAGGAGCTGGTTTGTGCAAATATTGGGACTGCAAGGCAGACAAGAAACTGTATTGGAGACCAGCGAAACTGTGAGGTCTTGCCTCGACGCGTCTTGACTTTGAAGAATTGAGCGCTTTGGTCATTCGGTGCATCAGGAATGCATCTACGAGCATATTGCTTGCGTTCTGTGCAGAAGCGAACATGTCGACGTCTCCTGATCCAGTCATTTTTAGGCTACCCATTTTTTGCATTTCCGAGGGCACCTTTGGATCCCCCTGAGTTTTCTGATTCCGTTGAGCCTGTTGTTCGTGCCAGGAATCCTGCAAATACTTTATGAATTCGGGCCTTAAAGCGCGAAGACGGGTGAGGTATTTTTTGAACTGTTTCGGTGACATGGCGTCAGGATCTGGTATGAGATTGACTGGGTCGGAAACTGGCTTCTCGCGCTGTCTTTCGCGGCCTGGTTCCCTGCCGACTTTGCCTGCCCTGTCGAATTCAGTATCCAGTGCCCACGAGTAAGGGTTGCGAGTCCAATTCGCTAATTCATGGATCTCAAGCTTCTTTCCAAGCTCCTCCCAGCGTCTCAACCAACGTGCGGAAGATTCAGCGCTGTTCCACTCGGTTTGTTGCTCGGAAGAGTCTACACTTCGGACTGTAATGAAACCAACGCGACGTCGATTGGGCAAAGGCCGCTTGAGACCCCAGTTGCCACGATGCGCATGTCCACCATAAGTAGTATATACCTGACCAATAAACGGATCGTATGATGCAAATTTCGAGCGTCGGAGGAGCGCAGCAAACGGCGAAGGAGCAGCCTGGCTAACAGACATACAAAGCGCTTTTCAAACTCCGATGCGTATATAATCTGCTTTCTTGAGAAAAATCTTTTCCAGTAAACTACGACAGCCAAATTACCGCAAGATAACCTGTTCGCTACCAAGCACAGATATTGTCATGCGGTCCAGACAACTGTCGCAGATGAATGTCGCTTGCACATAAAACAATCTTTGCCGATGCTCTTCCCTCTGGTTGAGGGGCCATGACGCTGGATCACCTGGTGCCAATCTACATCCAGTTCTGTTTTTTCCCAATTTCCTTTGTAAGTACTCTACACCTTCCTATATTTTCATTCTCTCTTTCGAGCCGGGGATGATCTATCTGGTAAACCGTGACATACCCGCACTTCTTCGGTTGTCCTCTTGCGAGGCATCGGACACAGTCTGGCTACACCATTCGGTGTTTGCTTGTCTAGTTAACGATGGACGGGTATGGATGGGGTAATTTAAGGCGAGTCTGAGGCTTGTCTCGGTTCATGCTTGGAGTTCACAATTCAGTTTCTTGAGCTAATTTTTTCTCTTGCAGGTCGTCAATTTTTGTATAGTTGCTTAATCATGTAATTAGAGTTCAGATACCAAGAACTGTGACATTACGTGTGACGTAACGTGGAACCCGACGTTTCCATCTCCATTGATAGCTCCTAGTCGTTATACTCGTCGAAAGATATATCAAACATGCCTAACGCGCCTGTTGTGGCTAACAAGCCTAAGGCCAAGTCCAAGCAGTCCACGTGGGAAGACTACATCGAAAAGTCAGTTTAAGCTATGCCTTGATAAAGTTTCGTTGTGCAAGTTGGTCGTTAACGAACACCACTCGCTTAGGATACATTACTCGGATCGGTATTCGGACGACGTGTATGAATATCGACACGTTATCCTACCAAAACCACTTCTCAAAATGATTCCCAAATCTTTCTTTGAAGACCCACAGCGTCCAGAGGTGCTGCGGTTGCTCAACGAAGATGAATGGCGCGGCATTGGAATCACACAAAGTCGGGGATGGGAGCATTACGAAGTGCATGGTGAGCCGAGCATGCTCTTGTCGCTGTTGCGACTAAACTCCTATTCCAGCTCCTGAACCTCATGTCCTCCTCTTTCGTCGGCCAAAAGACTACGTACCACCCCCAATGCACATTGAGTAATAATAAGTAAAGGAAGTTGATACCGTATTATGTTCGCTAGGTTTTCGATGGCGTAAATCCCCTCTCTCCCACTCCCGCACTTATCTCTAACTGTGGTGTATGTCTCATGTTAACTTGGCCTAACCTGGGTCAGTCAATCAAATCATCTCTGTTTTCGTCTGTTTCAAGTCTATGATACGAGAGGCCGGAATGACTCGGCAGGGTGTACACCATATCACTGGTAATGAATCACCTCCCTGTGACCGGTTTAAATAGTAGACACTAATGCCTGAAGAGCTTTGAGTGTGTCCCCATTGGCCGCAACGAGCGCTTTTTCTGCCTGTTGTCGGGATATTTCGAGTTCGCTCACCTAGTATGTGTGAGAAAAGCTCAAGCTTAAATGGAGGGTTGTATTCTAAAGGCTTACAATGAGCTCGACATCCTCTTTCTTTACAGCATGAACTTCTTTAGCTGCTTTTGGGGGAGGTCTATCAAAGAGACCAGAGCCTCTAATCGCCTCATCCATCCGCTGTTTTGAATACGAGAACCCATCGCCAAACTGCCTTGGTCTTAGGAAATAATACTTCTGGTACTGCTCAAACACTCACATTCATAATGACTTCTGGCTCTGGTCGACCATTCGGTCGAGCTACGCTTGCCATTCTTAGTCGTACCACGTATATACAGGCGGCGGAGTTAATAGCACTTGTTGGAATTACGCGGCGCTACTTTGGCAGAAAATCTCCCATGAGCCTCGCTACACCAGAAAGTAGCACGCCCTCCTTTCTACAATACACTGGTATTCCCCCGTCATGGCTGAAAAAGCGCCCCAAACTCCCTTCGCGTAACTGGCTGGTCTTCCTCTCCACGACTGCCGCAATTACCACTCTGTACGCGTATGACCGCAAAAAATGCAAGCAGATTCGCGAGCACTATGTCGAGAGGGTCCGACATCTCTCAGAACATCCACTCCCATCGCTATCTCTGCCTAGAAAAGTGACTGTTTATGGTTGCAAGTATCCCGGAGACGAGGATGCCGACAGAAGCATGAAATACTTTCGCAAGTATGTCAAGGTCCGTTCCTCAAAGACCACCTGTATTTCTCCGACTGATGGGTGAAAATGGTGGCAGCCAGTTCTGGTCGCCGCCGCTGTCGATTATGAAATGATAAATGGCAAGCGCCATGGTAGCCTCGCCGACATTGTCTCCGACCAGGTAAAATCGCGACGACGCAGCGAGCTTGGCCTTGATCCTCCACGGCCTACAAATGTCATTCCTCTACCATTTAATGAGCCAGCTGAGCAACGAAAGCGCGAATTGGAAGGTGGCATCATCATTATCGGGCGTCACACTTTCAAGGAATTTATGCATGGCTTAAAGCGAGGCTGGAGTGAGCCTCCATATAAAGTTGACAAGGAAGAAATGTTAGCGCGAGAGTTAGAATTTGATGGTGTCTTCGATGAAGTGGATACCGGAGATGAGAAGGCAGCTCTGATTGAGGATTCCAGCTCGACGGACCCTATCCCACCTCCAAAAACTATAAAAGGTTCGCCGTATTATTTCCCTCCTCAGCTCAAAGCGCCTCCCTCTACCTCTAAATCGGAACCTGCCATCGTGAATCCTCGACTAGACGCTCCACCATCTTCAATCCCAGCATACCCACCCATCCTTCTCGTACCCTTTACAAATCTCATCGGATTCACCCTCATTCCACGCATGATCTGGGACTTTTTCAATCAACGGGGTAAAGTACGCGAAGGCGCTGAAGCAGCGTACCGTCTCATCACTTGCTCTCCTAGGCCTATTCGTGGACCATCTTCCTCCGACGAGTGCCTAGAAAAGGTAGAAATCTCCCCTTCCTCTGATCTGTCCTTCGATCTCCAAGTAGAGTCGTTCTATAAATCAACATCCCTTCCATCGGACATCGAAAAATCACGAAAATCGTATTATGAAGCCCTTCAAGCAAAAATTATTACGGCACGTCAACTTGCTCGTGGTGAACGTGAACTCACGAAAGACGAACGTAATTATCCGCCCCCCACGGAGGTGGAGCTTCGAGCGGAGAGGATGGCGAAAGAGTTGCGTTGGAGGGGTGACCTCGCTGGAGGGCAAATCATTAGTCCTGCCACACCC
Organism: Ramaria sp. MG151; assembly: GCA_003314545.1. NCBI lineage: Eukaryota > Fungi > Basidiomycota > Agaricomycetes > Gomphales > Gomphaceae > Ramaria > Ramaria sp. MG151. Next base: position 31,950 of record QMFG01008027.1, on the reverse strand, counting down.
GTCGCATGGGACTCCAGGTTCACGAGTGCTTTATTAGTGTATCCGGGTGTAGAACAGGACGATGCACAACAGACACAAAATACGCGTTACTCATGAATTGCATTCTTCATGCTCATTCAGACACCAGTCAGATGTGGTTAACTATCAAGTTGGTCGTCAATCCGTCATTTCAACCGCTCCACTGTATAGCCACGCATTCAATTCTGCAATTCCCTGATCATAATCATCTAGCTCTGTGACCCGCTCGGTTTCTCTTCGAGTCCCGACGTTGTCCCGTAAGAGAGTAAAATCCCCATCCATGTCAAATGTCGATCGTACTTCATGGGTATAGTTGTTGGGAGGGTCAGTATGGTTTGTAGTCCCCTCCATTGTCAGTTCGGGAGGAAAAGATGTGGTCAACATTGGTGAGGGCTCCACATCCAATGCATCAAGGTCCAACGTAAAGAGCTCGCCACCTTCTTCTGCAGCTCTATCAGTTTGTGATGGTTGACCGCTGCTGACAGCATCTTCTAGGAATAGAGGAAGATCCACTCCTTGAACAGTAGCGTCGGTAGTATTTGCTTCCTGAAGACTTGTTTTACATGGAGCTGTTGAATTGTGCTTCGCTGGTTGCAGGAGGATCGCAAGAGGCTTTAAAACGACCGAACTTGACGGATGCGTAGAGAGTCGCTGGCGTTTCGTAGCAGGTGTCGGCGAGGAGGAATCATTGCACGCGGTTCTCGATTGCCGTTTTGAATTCAGAGAGCTCATTGACATAGATCCAATGATGGGAGACTTATTTGATGGTACGTTGCCTAAGTTCAAAGGCAAGGATTTGTGCTCCGCATCAGACCGAGAACCCATAGACATATCGTATTCAAATATCAAGTCCTTCGTCACTTCTTTTCGGCGCATCCCCGAGACTGGTTGATGAAAAATTTCATGGGGTTCCGGGAGGTTGTCGCCTTCGCCATCCGAATTCTCAGCTGTAGTATGTTCTCGCTTGTTTCCATCTAGCTTCTTGGGCTTCGTAATTACGGATGAGCGACCAGAATCGAGCCTAAAGCGGCTACCATGAAGTAGTCCCAATCCTCCTGATTTTTGGTGAAGAACTTCGAGGTGCTTGTGGCCACTAGCAGCTACCAGTGCAGACGGTTTTATTGAAGTATTCAATTGATTCAGCGGTGCAGATGGTGCAGTTTTCTTTGGAGGGTTGGAAAGGCCATCACGACAACTGGAACAACACTTTTTCAGCGATGTACAAAACGACTCATCGGGCGCACCAGATATGTCGACACTGATTCTTCCTCTTGCATGTGTGGTTACATCTAATAAGAGTCAGTAGAGATCGCGACGTCTGAGCACATTGAATTTATGAATCTGACGCATAATTGCCATTCAGCAGCTTGATGGGTCCTGAAGATGCTTCAGGTTTAGGCTGCGTGGCTGAGGCGCTGAGCATTGTTGACACCCTTTTTGCCTTCTGATTATCCTTCTTGGGAAGCGATTGGCTGCTTTCTCCTAGTACTTCTGTGGAATCAAGCGCAGTGAGAAACAGGCCAGTGGTAGGTTGCTCTTTACTTGGTGACTTGTTTCTTAAAGGTGCATCCATGAACAGACCATCTTCCATGACATCCCAAAATGTGGGATCCTCTTCAAGTCCAGCCAGGACCTCATCCTGATTTGTACATTAGTGAATTGAACGTTCTAGATGCAATGCAGTTGTGCTTACGACATCGTAGTCTGCAGGCCTTGTATCTAGTGTAGGATATTCCTCGGGATGGATTGAAGGCTTATAAATCTCAGTCACTGTTAATCCAGCATAATCATCCTACAATGCAATCTGAGCTTATGTTCTATCACCTTCGATGAGATACGCACTGGACTTATCCGTGTCGACACGGATTGGCTAGGCTTTGTCAAAGTAACTGTAACCTGGAATGACTTGGGTACTTGTAAGGCCTTGGTACTGTGAAAATCGGCATAAACTAATTGTCCCAGGTGAAGCAACGGTAGCGACCCACGAAATACGGCGAAAATCAATAAACTCATTGTCGGATGTCAGTGTCAGAATTCCAGTCATTCCTAGAGATGAACGCTTGTTTTTGCTTTTAGTAGAATTTGTCTCTGGCATGTTAGCAAGGCCGCATTCAATGTTCAACTGGATAGTAACAGGCTTATCGCCCCCAAAAGTGGAAACAGAGGTTTCGGTGATCTTGAGACTAAATTGAGGTAGTTCATAAGCGGCAGTCACGATTGCATTTCCAAATGGAGGACGTCGGTTTAAAAGCTGGGAAGTCATCCAGGGTATCACCAATAAAATTATATTCGAGCTCGAGTGCCTACCAGTTCAATATGTCCAGGTTTTGCTTGTCGAAGGGCTGCAAGAGTGGCGATGCCGTTTTGAGCTAATACCTGAATAAGGTTAGTCTGTGATAGAATGGCGATGAGATTATTCACTTTGATGCTCTTTTCGCCTAACTGTTCGATCTGTCTCAGAACCATCGGTCTGTCCTCCCAGGCCTTTGCTGTTAGGCTCCGGACACTAGTTGCGGCTATAGTAAGTCCCAATATGTATGTGCCTTCGAATCTAGTCGACGTACAGCTCCATGCCATATTTGAGGACCGGACCCAATCGCTTGACTATCGCTACTTCGACGATTGCTACCAGATAATATATTAGTTCATATTTCTTGTTAAAACTGTAAAAAGTTCCGTAACTCACTTCGAGCGATACGTGCGGCATGTTTGAAAATGGATAGCGCCTCTAGAAAAGGTTGACTGTCCGCCATCTTATACTCTGGTGAGTTGAGAGGTATTCCACCCAAAACAGCCTATCGTCTAGTATGGGCTCATCACGACAAGAAAAGAAGTTACGAGCTTCACCTGCATAATTATGAAAATCTTATCAGAAGCCTTTTCTATCCTCGCAGGGTACCGTATGTCGTTGTGGCCTGCCATTTTCTTGTAAACCTTTGTCATGAAATCCAACATTAAGAGATAGAGGCCCTTTCCGGTGATAGTACGTACTCACCTGCTTCTCTCCCGCGCGAAGGCGCAAATCACCGATCCTAAAAGTATAATAATATAAAACTGACTCGGACATTATAGGAACATGAACCGACTCTTCAGCACCTGAGATCAATTCAAGCTAAATTTATGCCTCGTGGATTCATGTGCCTATGACCAAGGAAGTGAGCCCATGGACTCACTATCTCCCGGAGGTTGGATTTATCGGACAGCTGAAGGATCGTTTTCATCTGGAAGCAGAGATAAGCAATTTATCTCCTGACCAGTAACATCCATTACTGTTGAAAGGCGAATATAATACTATTTATGAAAGATGAGCGGCTTCACACAATAATATAATATTGGTCTTACTCTGCTCATTATCTCTCCATATTCCGTCGATACGAAGTTACCGCCGCTCCTATCATCTGTTACCAAGCCGCTCTTTTGAAGATCATGGATTGAGGATACGACGAGTTCGTCTAGTCGACTTTGCCATGTTTGGCCGGAAGCCTTTCCTAGATCATAATGGCGAGGGTTCTTCTGGATCCGCTGACATAGGAAGGAATTACGGAGCCATTCTACGATCATCCATGCGATCAAAACACTGAATAAAAACGATACACCGACTCACCTTGGGCAGTGTTGAGATCTGTAATTGTCCCAAGACCAATCTCCGAATTCAAGTGCTCTGAAAGATTGACATGGAGGCAGCTTTCGAGAAGCGTTGAGCCCGACACGAGCGCCTTATATTTTCGCTCCTGTTCGGTATCGCAAAGAATTATCGCAACCCCTTCCGTATCTTATAATATACTGTCAGAAAATGAGTTTACCAGTGCTCTGTAGCTCACCAAATTGAGGACGACCCTTATGCAAAGGTTCAACTGTAATCTTCAATATGGAAGAAGTCTACACACCGCCCTTCCTATCATTTGTATGAAGTCTAGGTCGGAATACTCCTTCCAAGCACCATTTTGCCACGTTTTCACGCCCTTTATGACAACGGTGTGTGCCGCTAAAAGCTTATATGGGAACACCATACACATAATGCAAAAAACCAACAACTCACGTAGGTTAACACCTACTGCCAATGTCTCCATGGTGGCCAACGTTGGATGGATTATATGTGCATAGAAAAGAGGGAACACTCACAGAAGTTGCAACTACCACTCGAATAATTTTTTTGAGGAAAAGATCTTCGGTCATACGGCGATCATCCAAAGTGAGTCCCGCATGATGGACACCGACTCCAACAGCAGCGAACTCTGATGAATAATACATATTGAGCTGCATCAGCTTGCGGACATCACCCCAAATTTTTACCTTGCAATTGGCTGTCATGGAAAACAGCCTCGATCCTCAGAATGAATTCAGCCTGAGATGTCAGGGGAGGAGAATCTTAGGGTGCAGACCGACTTTCTTGGTCTCATCCAGGGCACGGTCTGTTTCCCTTCTGCCAGTTTCTGATACTCTTTCATCAAGACTTCGGCTGTACCCACCACCCCTTGGGTCCCAAATGTTCAAATAATTGAGAATAGCTTGGTTATGGCTATGTGATTGACATACCTTTGCGAGTTGCACAAAAGACAAGAACAGGTTTGTTCGCAGCATGTTGCTGCAGTAACGAAAGGAGTTTATAGTCGAGCGTTCGGCTGAAAGAGAAGTCATTTTGATTCTTCCGGGGATAACCGTACACGACGCGGGTTATTCTGCAAGGCCGGAATTCCTCCCCAAACTGGAGACGACCATAATCAATCTGAGAATAAGAACCATTACATAGTAGATATGGGTATACGTTGAATACTGTGGTGAGTTCTCCAGACGAGCCGCTCCCGATCCATGCGGCAACGTCGTCGATGTTTGGGACAGTCGCAGAAACTAGGACAAAGCGTACGGATCTGCCTCGCGTTTTCATGCGGGTTGCGACGACTTCAAGCGTAGACCCGCGTGATTCGTTAAGGATGTGTACCTTGAATGTGGGATTTAGTGTATAGTAATGCTTTGGGTTACCCGAGAACAAAAAGCGCACTTCGTCTATCAAAAAGAGTTGCATGTGAGAAAGTACGTCACCATGGTCTCGCCTATTGTATCAATGAGATGAAAACGTCTGCGACCTTGCAAACCCGACAAACCAATTTCGACTTAGTGAATCAAATTTCTCTGGCTATATAGACAGTAAGTCCAAAGTTGTTGTGGGGGTTAAGGGAATCTCTTACAGTCGTGATACTATTTGAATTATTTCATACATATCCGCTACCGTCGGGTCGTATTAGACCATATGACGACCACGAGACTCACATGACAGATGACATTCTAGCATCCCCTAGTGTGTTCCGATCATATCCGACAGTGTCGCCTGTGAGCTCGCAGCCTGAAATAGCTAAGCATAGCCCCAATGACAGCACAGTGGATGATTTACACTTAATACCGATAGGATCGAGTTTCGCAGACCAGTCTCTATAACGTTCAGAACAAAGAGCCTTTGAACCAACTCAGATCAATGACTCCACATGAAACCTAGTAAATGGAAATCTACCTTGGTTGGAGCCATATAAACGCATTTCATGTCATATCTTCCTCGTTTTATGAGCATGCGAATTAAGGCTAATTCAAAGAGTACAGTTTTGCCGCTGCCTGTCGGGGCTGAAACTGGTCAGGATTACAACTGGCAATGGAAAGTGCAAATTCTACCGCTAATGACCTAGAATGGACTTGTTCAGCGGCATGGATAAGGGAAGGGTAGTAGCATCTTACAGCGTGTCTTTGGGTATTTATCATCTATAAGACACTAAATGAGTCCTGAATTACGTCAGGATAAGTCTTGAAGAGCTTTACCGTGTCGTAGCATTGAGATTGTATGGCGTTAAAAACCCCGAACTTGAAAAAACTACGATACATATCCGCTTTTTGACGTGGGGGATAGAATGAGTTTAAGCATTCCGAAGTCCTACAGAAACTCACGAAGTATGGACACCGGTTTGAGCTGTATCCCGTGGGAGTTACGGGGATTAGAGCCGCGTTCGTATGGTACAAGCTGTGCGGACCGTGTGGAAACCAGGTGGGGTGCACTTGATGAAGGAAATCGAACGCCAGAGGATCCCATGGATGAGCCTGAGTATGTCCTCCATAACTTACATAGTAAAAAAAACTAAATATATGCGCACCAATGGGAGGCGTGTTGGTGTATAATCGTTGCGAAAGGGAAAGGGAAGGACTTGAATGTGCATAGGGTTCGATGCCGTGGTGTAGTGGAAGCGTATGACTTGATCCAGTCATCTCAGCTTGATTCTCGTACTCTCCGATGCCGTCTTCGTCGATGTGATCACGACTATATGCCTGCTGATAAATGTCACTACCTGCACGTAGTAGGTGTGAGCATTAACCTCGACAACACAACTTGCCGACTTGTCAGCAGTGCTAAAGCAACGTACTGCCAGGATCGAAGTGTTCCATTTCATCGAACTCCTTTATCTTCTGCTCCATATCATACCCCTGGTTCATAGCATGATTCCAAGAGGAATACTGATCCTGAGGATAGCCACCTTCAGTGAAAGGGAGTATCATAACGAAAGATGTAAACAAGGCGAAATTTCAACCACGTGACCACACATCTTTCTTACCTAGCGAATGGTTAAAGGATGTCGAATTTCCACACGCAGTCCGACACAACGTCGTGCAATAATAATAGAGAAAAATAAATATGGAACTATTTATATTAACTAGGTGCTTGACGATCTCACTCTTGCTATCTCCAAAAAGTACATCCCGTGCAAGGACCATCAGATTGAATCGACGTTTACCGTCCCGAAGGCAACAGCACACTGCGTCCAGTTCTTGTTTGGATACGCAACAGCGGATTCATCCTCGCGCGCATATATGCATCTCGTCACACGAAAATTTGAGTCGCCTGGATAATCGCCGTGATTGTCGCACTCTAAGCTCGAGACGATCCCTGTTGGGAGGGAGGCTCACCATTCAATTTGTGGGATATCCGTTAAGCCATTCGCGCACTGTATAGTAAGTGTTGTAATGTCTGGTCTGGCGGGAGGAGCTCCTATGTGGGTAGACGAGAACAAAGATGCACTAACGCAAGAAGAGATGGTACGGGGCTGGATTCACGGCTGGGAATCTGACCTCCACAGGCGTCGTGCCGACAACTCATAAACATACAGATCCGTGACCTGAGCTAAATGAAGTTCCACGTGCTGCGCGCAGATCACCGAGCACGTAATAACTGCGCAGCCATCCTGGTTTGCGGAACAAGTTCTGAGTTGTGCAGACGTCGTTGAAAGCCCCAGTGATACATAGCTCCGCGTGACGCCCATGCTGCGGCCTGCGCATAGGGCTTGGCATCAGTGCCAACAGTGCGTTTGTGCTTGGTGCAGCATGCGGGTTAGCCGTATTTATCTATGTGTTTCCGTAGTTTCTAGGTTCAACACTCATGTGATAGGCGGGAATTTGTTTGGAGTGGCCAAATAAAAGAAAAATGATCCAAATAAAGATAGGCTCATTGGCGCCTTTCACGACTGGGATGGCGACGAGAGGCATGCTGGAGCATCTCAAGCTCAGCACTGTATGTGGCGGCAACGTGGAGAGGTAAGTTCAATTTTTTACCATGATGAGCGCCGCAAAATGTGAGACGTCTACCGGCGCTCAACGATGCTGTGGTCTACCACACAGCCCCCTCTGTTTTACTCCTCGCTGTTTTCAACTGGTACTGATTGAGTCTCGGTCTCATTTCTACATTACCTATCCTCAACTTCTCCTGTTGTGCTGCGCACTACTGTTTCCTCGGCAAAACCTCCCTCAAATCATATATGGCCATTCACGTTAGGTCTACCTCGATCAGCGTTTCTCTCCCTGCATCTCCGCAATCTCCTGACCTCCACCATCGTCCACCGCACGCTAGCATGCCCTCTCATATCCCTTTCTCTCAGTTTGCTCAGCAGACAACCTCGGTCCCAATTGTAGATACACACCCCATCCTAGCCGTCTCGTTACCGCCGAGTCAGGATACCGACACGCCTACCTTATGTGGAATGCCTCTGAAATACGTATCGTGAGTGAGTTTTTATCGCATGTCCGTTCACCAAACCTACCGTTTCACGACCCAGTTTAATCACGCTGGCCGTACAAAATGCGGCCTTGACGATCATAATGCACCATTCACGGGTTTCTACTCCTCCCTCTCGCGCTTATTCGGCTGCTTCGGCTGTGTTGCTGAACGAACTACTAAAGGGTGGCATATCTTTGGCAATCGCAGTCTCTCAGATAGAGAAACTCCATCCACAACCAACGCGGAAACCCAGTGGCCATCTGGTTAACGGTCCTATACCGCTATCTACCTCGGCAGGTTATGCACCCGCCCACTGGATGTATCGTTTCCGACGAGTGGGTCGAGAAGTATTTAGTGATGATTGCTGGAAATTGGCTATTCCAGCTATCCTTTACGTTGTCCAGAACAACCTCCAATATGTCGCTGCAGCGAACCTTGACGTCGCCACATTCACAGTTACTTATCAGATGAAGATCCTCACCACTGCCGCATTTTCTGTGATGCTTTTGCGCAAGAAGCTTGGAAGTACCAAGTGGCTTGCTTTGTTTTTCCTTGCGATCGGAGTGGGCATTGTCCAGCTTCAGGCGGGAGCTGGATCCGGTACACACACACCACCTCCTGATGATTCTGCAGCAGTCATGTCCCAGAATGTCACCCTCAATCTCAACGATCACGAGCCTCAGCTTGTGCCAAGATTGGAGGACCCTGCTGTACATTCTATGCAGCCTCTCAAAGGTTTCCTTGCTGTCACGGCCGCATGCTTTACATCCGGCCTAGCTGGCGTATATTTCGAAATGGTCCTCAAAGGCTCAAAAGCGGATCTTTGGATTCGCAACATCCAATTATCTTTATTCTCTCTTCTCCCTGCCCTTGTTCCCATATTTTTTTCTAGCCACCCTACCGATTCGACAGGCTGGTTCTGGGACCTATTTCGTAATTTCGGCCTCTGGGCATGGGCGACGGTCGCCGTGCAGGTGTTTGGGGGCCTTGTGACGGCTGTCGTCATAAAATATTCGGACAACATTTTAAAAGGTTTCGCCACCAGTCTGAGTATCATAATATCTTTCCTCGCATCTGTTGTGCTCTTCAATTTCAGAATTACTCCCGCTTTTGTTTTCGGCGCAACAACAGTCCTCCTCGCTACGTTTATGTATAACAAACCAAACGGAAAGTCGGCGCCTTCGTCATCTAGTAGCGACGTTCGTATACCCTTCCCTGGCTCGCCCATTGGACCCAATTCGCCAATTCTTGGTCAATTTACGGGAAAAAAGCGGTTCTCCATAACAAAATACAATTCACGCTCTATCGTGTCTGCTCTCGGGCTTGCTTCATCACGCCCGGATGGATACGTGCCTACATCATCCAGCGTTCATCTCGATGTGCAGTACAGACAATATGGCCACCAGTTTTATACGAATTCAACGACCCCTAGTCCACCTTCATCGCACCCACCAACACGCCCTCCTTCTGCTCCACGACCAGCACTTGGCGCACTAGACACTCAAAATTTGGGAAGGGACGGTGCTCAATAGTAAAGAACATTGAACATTGTTTTTCCAGCTCGCTATACCCGTAGATACTTTAAGGCATCACCTCTTGATAATTACTATAACACCCTTACACATCTTTACCATTTGTCAGCATGCTCGCACTGTACTATCTATGACAGTAATGGATACTTCGACACTTAAGGTTCTCATGTGTCTCATGTAGCGCCCGCTATTAAGCATGTCTATCGACCTCGAGTGGGATACATTCTTCCAATCTTCTCTTGCTTCGACTCTCGTGGATGTTATAAATCGGCACTTATCTACTACCTCTCGCCCATCTTTCGTTGGTCCAGTGACCGTTACATCATTGGACTTTGGCTCGGCCCCCCCAGATGTGGAAGTAGTGGATGTACGAGAAATTTATCGTGATTTTTTGGAAGATGACGAAGATGACGATACCACGGGAACTAAAGGGAATGGAAGAACTGGCAGCGACGTCGATGGTTTTGAATGGGTCTCAAGGAAAGCTGCTGGCAGAGGTATCGCTCAGGAGGCGCCATCTTACCACCATCTACCTCCTCATGTGCGTTATGGCCGGGGCCCATCGACTGACCCTTTCGGCAGGGCATCTGGGTCGCCCCGGGACATATGGCCAGGTGCAATGAGTGTTCAGAACCTGCGGAACGCAGTGCCCACTCCCCCTTTATTCCGTTCTATGCATGAAACGCCAAGTACTCATATCTCTTCCCCACATGCATTTTCTCCTTCCTTCCCTTCCAGCACGCCTCCCCCTCAAGAAAATCTGGCGTCTAAGTCTCTGCCACCCGCAGCAAATCAGCCGGCCCAGAGTGAGCTCCCAAATTTGCAACTTCACCTGCGCATCACACACCATTCGAATCTGCGTTTAACACTCACGACTTCCCTTCTTATCAATTATCCCTCGCCATCTTTTATGTCACTCCCCATCAAATTATCTGTCACTGGACTTATTTTCACTGGCGAAGTAGTAGTCGCTTACGAAGGTGCCCGGCGTCGTGTGCATCTTTGTATACTAGACGACTTGGACCCCTATGGTCCTGCAGGGGATCGCTCCAATCGACACCCAGCGTATGCAGAAGAAACCAATCCGGGAGATTCAGACTTGTCACCCGCCGGAAAACCACTCCCAGTTGGTCTGCGGCTTTTACCTTCCATTTTCGTCGAATCAGAGATTGGACAAGCCGACAAGCATGTATTAAAGAACGTTACCAGGGTCGAGAGATTTATTCAGGACGTTATCCGGAAAACTGTAGAAGAGGAGCTTTTATTCCCTAACTACCACACGCTACTTCTGGGCGACCCCTGACCAGAAGTATCTCACAGATACTTGGACATGTAAGGACCATCAAGCTCATACCCTAGCCTTCGATAGTAATCTCGAGTCCCGACACCTGAGAGGACTGTTAGCTGTTGACATTTCGATAGCGTGCACTAACCAGATATGACGGCTAACTTGATGCTACCGTGTTCGTCTCGTGCTATTCGCTCGGCCTCTTCCATCAAGAGAGTCCCGAAGCCCTGGCAACATGTTCAAGTAAGTGTCTACCTTGGATTTCATTTTTCTTACCTGATGTTGAAATTTGGTCGGATCTCTCCCATGTACCGGAACGGCAGTGCCATAAACATGCAACTCCCTGACAATACTACATCCACCCTCCTCTGCCTGAGAGTTTTGTCCTGGTAGTAATTCGGGCCGGAACGTGCCTTCTTCTGAACATTTGCGTAATCTCAGCAACCCGACAAGAATGTCTTGTTCGGGGTCTTCATAAGATAGGAATGTTTCCCAACCTCCGTTCGCAGTATAATCGCGACGCAGAAGTTCCACTGATTCTGGTCGCACTTTGTGATGTATTTCATGGATCTGGGCAGTAGTTAATACATGGCTGATTGGCAGAATGATAGCGGAAAGTTACATACCCCGACTTCTCGAAAACGCACATCCCGACATTCAGCACCAAAATCCTTCATACGCTGCAGAGCCAACTCTCGTAAGTTACCCGAATTTTCGCAGCCACTCGAAACCAATGGCAGCGGAATATCCCTCCAGCAAGCGTGAGAATAGAGAAACCTTGAGCCATAACATAAACCGTACCGTTGTACACGATATACTCTTGTCCATGGTGGAACGAGTGCTAAGATCCGAGCCACAACATCAACAAGGATATTGGGTGTGTAATTTTTATAGCGGCCGGTCCTCCATAGCTCATATAACCCTGTACCACGGATAACAAGTGTAGGGTAAATCTTGAGTCCATCTGAACGGAAAGCAGGATTTTCGAAGTATTCCTGCAGTATCAAACATGCCATGTTGAAATAAAAAGGTACTCATTGAGCTGAAAGAACTAGCCTTGAATTGTTCCATGTCTCTCTCTACACCCACATTAGGTAAATCTGGCATCATATGCGCCACCACTTTGAACCCTGCATCTTTTGCGAGATGAAAACTCTCAGATACTGCACGAACGGTGTGTCCTCGGTTCGTGTCGCGAGCGACGTCTTCATACACAGATTGAACACCAATTTCCAACCGTGTGCAACCGTAGCGCAGCATTTGGCTTGTTTCTGTGAGACTTGCGAATGATCCAATATTTAAGATTACATACCTCAGGTGTGGGCGAAGACAATAGTCAGGTCTCGTCTCTATGGTAATACCAATTGCTTTGGCTTTACTTTGTTCCGAAAACCTAACAAGTGCAATGTTTTCTCATCAAGCTAAAAGGTGTCAGAGCAAAATCATGCTCACCTGACAGCTTCGTCTATGTCTGTCCCAGTATACCCTGAGAGAGCATTGTGCAACTGAGCGATGAACTTGTTCCTATATTCCTCCGACATGCTCATGAACGTGCCCCCCATGATAATGAACTCTACCTGAGTACTAAAATTATAGCAGGTAGGAGGCTCACAGGAGGAAAAGTACCTTATCGACGCTATGGCCTAGACTTTTAAGCTGTTCGACACGACCGCGGGTCTGCTCGTAAGGATCGTACCGCGCGCGGATAGCACGCATGCTTGTGGGCTCATAACCGGTATAGCTTTGTGTGCTATAATCGAAATCTGAGTCTGGTCCTCCAGGACAATACCTTATAATGGGTTTGAATATTTTCAGGCTTGTAACTTGAAGTCAAGACATACACGCAGATGTTTCCAGTCATGGCAATATGGGGGCAGCGATGGGGCTTGCACATCACTGCAACGACAGCAATCTAGAAACACATTATTAATGAGTAATCTTCGAGTTGAATTCAAGAATGCAACGCACGCCGCTCGCTGTGCGGATGGGTCGAGCTCTCAGCTTCGGCAACAGAGCCTTTTTATAGTCATCTGGAACAGCGCTGATGATATCCACAAGGCGAGGTTGGCCACTGTACCCAAACCTCTTTGACAATCTGGAGCGTATTTCGTTCAGCGAAACGCATCGGCCTGTATCATGAGCAATAATGAGCTCAGCGGCGATGGCAGAAGTAACACGTAGGAGCCGCTCTGTCTGTGATGGCCCTGAAATTCTGCGTTAACACATTGGCCAAAATCGGTAATAGAGCTTGCTGTTTACCTTGAAACGTCGTAGCCACCAGCATTTGGAGGATTTGACTCACGTGACTTCTTCACCTGATCATGCCAGACATACGTTGTAAGGTAGGAAATTGTCCATGGCCCACTCAATATTATTAAAATGGCTGGTATAGTGGTATCAGAATGATGGTACTCCTATCCGTGGAGGTTGCCCTACACCTGGTTGTCGTTTTATTCATCCGGAGCAAAAGGGTTGGAATTCACTTCGACGTCACAAGTCTTCAGTACGGTGCATGGTGTGTAGTTTACATGTATCACAATGTGCTATGCTCATTGTGACTTAGTATTTTGACTCTTATGGTAAATCTATCAATGGAGGCTGTCGACCCTCCATGAGAGGTTGCCGGTTTCTTCACCCCGATGACCCAGAGTGGGATGTCGCGGAGAAGTCTAAAACACAAGTCGAACAGATATCAAGCTTACCTACTGTTTCCTCAGTCCCCCGTTCGACACAACTGGATACTGATCTACGTATTGTGGCCTCCAAAGAAAACAGAATAGTTCGCCCTCCTCTTTCGCCCAGTGCGCTGAAACCTGGACGCGATCCAGTTGAACCGCATACGTCCACTTTGTCGGGGTCTTCTGCGATCACACATAAGTCAAAGGGTGTACCTTCAATTGCAGCAGATGTTGGCACTGAGCTAAATCATGTCTCGCATGCCATATCTCAGCCTTTGCTGCCATCTTCTCAACCATCCCAAATGGATCTTCGGCGGACTCAGATGGTCTCGGAGCCTACATCTGTTTTGTCCAAGGGCACTGATGGGGATGTTCCACGACAGACTTGGAAAAGACGAATTTCGTGCGTCTCGCCCGTCTCACCCTGAAGACTGTAATTTAACCAGGCATTAGTCTCCTAGCTCAAGCACATGATGTCATTCAGAAACTATCAGAGATCGACGCTGAACGCGAGCTCCGGACCACATTACAGTCAACTACTATTAGTTCAGTCACGATGTCGCCCAATGAAGCAAACTTGGAAGCTCTCAGGGATTCTGCTCGAAACAAGAAAAATGCCTTGGAAGAGAAACTGACTGCAGTTGTTACCCAGTTAATCGAGGAAAACATCTGGCCTTTGTCTAATACCACGCACTCTGACTTTTCCGCTCAACGGCACCAGCTGGGGTTTGCTTCTAGCGTTGCAGAGCTTGAACGGCGGTTAGACGTGATGGCAACACAGCTCAACAAATTTAGAGAAACGGGCAAACTTCACCATGGCCACGTGTCAGTCGTTCCGGAGGGCGAGGAGAATATGTCACGTCCTGCAAAAAGAAGGCGAATTTCAGCAAATAGATCCTTCCAAGCACCTATCGACTCCCAAGATGTTCTAGCACGGCTGGATAGTCTTCAAAGGAAAGCATATGAATTGGAGGCAGAGTTGTTGCGTGATGATCGATTATTAGAGGTGGTTGATGAGAGTATCGAAGGCTGGCTGCTCGAAAAACCTGTTGCACGTTCCGTACCCCCTGATTCCATAAAGGATGTCGTTCAAAGTCTGGATCTGGATCTGGACGTTCTATGCGGTGAGCTGGCCGATTTAGAAACTGGTGGTCTGGTGTCACAAATAGGGACCCTTCGTCTGGAGACTGTCAACTTGAAGCAAACCATGGAGTCGGTGAGCTTTATAATCACCCTTTCTTCGTGCTTTCTAATGACGCATCCTATATAGCTGGCATCAGACCAGCAATCACTGCAGCAACGGCAAGCTGATCTTGACCAGCAGACACGCAAGATCATGGAAGAACTCAAGGAGTTGCGGATAATACCGCAGGACAAGACAGAGAATGTCAATGATGACGAAAAAATAGTTGGCGAAATTACCCTTGACGTTCGGAAGCGGATCGACACTGAAAAGGCTCTACTACATAATATGATCAAGAGCCGTCACGAAGTGATCAAAAACAATGTTTTCGCAGGGTTAGAACCAATGATCCTCAAGACGGAGACGATATACAATTTCTTGCGTTCCCAAACTAATGCTTCAGCTTAGAGACGATGTTATCATTATTTGTCTCCAATCTTCTTGTATTTCCTGTATGCAATTGTATCGCTCAACAGATTTCAGTACTCATTTCATGCACGGCGTAAATGTTGTTGTTTGATTTGTTTTCAGGCGCAGTCTGCTTTGTCAGCAGCGGACGGCGTCTTGTCTTGAGTATGGCATTTCGGCCGCGTTGCTGGGTACGCCTTTTCATTATTTCGCCAAGCTCGTGTGGTCATTCTAAAAGATTAGAAAGTTTTTCGATCAAGATACTGGAGAGCCCCTGCCACCGCGTTTTGGTTGCCCTGTCCAAGGCTGTCCCTTCGTCCATCCTGATTCTCCTCGGTGGAAGAGTGCTCGAAAGACAGATCGTTTGTACAACTCGACGAACCTTTCCATGAAGCAAGGAGACGCCTCGCAAAGAAGATCAAACGATAGGTCATCCTATGAGAGAGGGACTGCTTCGCCTAAAGGCTCGTCGGCCAGGCGAAACGAAAGCAGAAGTAGCGACGGATCGTCCAAACCGGCCTGGGGTGCTGAATCTTCCAGAAAATCAGGAGCTAACACTATTCCTTTGGCCTCAGTCAATTGGAGTGATCCCAACAAACCCGCTGGGTGGGGAGAGTCTTCTCGTAGTGGACGGATCATGTCTACAAGTATTCCCAGTGGGAAGAATGAACCGGTGAAGAAGCAATCCAGTGGTGACGTTGAGCCTTCAGGTGACCAATCTAATGGATGGGGTGAGTCCTTGGCTGGGTGGGGTAAGCCTTCAGCTCCCAATACAGGTTGGGAAGCCACACCCCCACCACCTTCCCTTCTCCCACCTCTTCTCCCACCCCCACCCCCACCCATTCCACCACATTTACCAGCGACGGAAGCTTATCCACCCCCAACATCTCTCCAGCCGGAAGTGGCTTTGCGTTTAATGCCTGGATCTGACCAAGAAAAAGTGACGGAATTGGATGTTCGCACGTCCCGCGACAAGCGTAAACACTACTGGAATCGTCTTACGTGCGTGAACCGGTATTCCTCATGCGTCCGCTTACAAATGACAGTGCAGATTACTTACGGAGGCCATTCTGTTACGCAATGAATACACTCAGGTCGCACGCACGTTAGAGGCCCGTCGTAAGATGCAGAACACGATACGATACACTCACGTCAGTGAAAATGTCCAGTCGAAACTAAATGTGTTTGCACAAGAGTACGAGGACAAGGGCAAGGAACTGAAAGCCCAGGTGGACAGCATTCTCACCAAACTAGTGGACGCCGACATCTTGGCGAACAGTACCTCAGACGAAGAAGCGCTTGCCATGGACCAGGCGTCTCTGCGCCACCTTCAGACTCGTTTTAACCAGCTCGAAGGCATGTTTCACAAGCTGACGCTCGAGGTAAACCTCTGGAGCTCCCAGCCGCGGGAACAACTTGATGGGCATCTGTCCAGTGGACAGAAGAGATCACATGACTCTGCATCGGAAGGACATGCTGAAAGTAATAGTGAACTTTTGAAACGCTTGGAGCGCCTGGAGGTACATCTATCCGACATTGACAACCAGAACACGCAGCAGACGGAAAACGTTGTAGAGGTCGTGGATGCTCGTATAGACCTAAAATTGAGCAAGTTACGCCTCGGAGGACCTGTCCCTGAGGATGGGGAGGTAGTCGACACAACACCAGAAGGACGCTATTCAGAACTAGGGATGAGTGAAGTTGGAAATGACCTCCAGGAGCAAGTGGCTAAGTTATCCCGTGACCACGATGAGTTTGTGGAAGAGACGGCTAACCTGATTACCAAGCATGCTGAGACTGCAGCAGACATACGCAGACTGCAGGAGGAGAATGTTGCCTTGAAACAAGCTCTTTCAGGAGTACGTCGGTTTTTCACCTTCCTTTGTTCTGCCGATGGCACCCTAGACAGCTGATGTTACAGTGCCAAACATCCCTTCGTAATGCGCAAGATATCGCAGACCGCAGTGAACGTCAAGTTCGGGCCCTTGTCGAAGCCGTGAAAGTCATCCGTGAGCAGTCTTCACAACCTCCACCGCCGTTGGACATCTATTCCCTGGACCAAGTTCGGAAGCGAATCCTGCAGGATGTTCTCTCCAGCGTTAACGCTTCTTTACTCATATTCCGTGAACAGTCTGAAGAAGCGTGGCGTTCATCGCGGGAGGAGACGTTGAAGCAGATTGCGGCCAAGTTTGGTCCCACAATAGACCTAGTCAACATCATACATGGATACTTCAGTCGCAGCTGGGAGATAGAGGGGGGACCACCATCTACATGATTTCACACGTATCGTAGTTGATGGATGTTGGAGGAAGACAGATCACAGCCCAAGATTAACATCAACTTGAAGAACCTTCAGCGCCTTGTTCGAAGAGTCACCCCTAGCTGACTTTCCTCTTCGCTTGACTATTTTTAGTGTGGAGAAAGTCACTTCGACAAAGGAAGATACTGTTCACAAGAAGCTTGGCTTATCGGGAACCGTCACGTGTCACCGTGCTCGATCATTGCATTCGCTGCCCGAGCTATCTACACGGGACTTAATGGTCAATCCACACAAGACTAGTCTTCTTCTCCATCATTGTGCAAACGATACAATAAAGTACAAGTTTGTTGTGTCAATGCGCAATTAAGAATCTACGTGACCAAACCTTACGTTGATAGGCAAGTAAAATGGGTACGAAGTCCCTTAATCCCAACTCTGGCCAGTAGGTGGGCGTGAAGTGTATCTGGGTATTTTCGCAACACTAAAGAACCAGATGTATTGTGGATAAGAAAACGGACACACAATGAAGTCCGACACATGCCTGCCAAGTGAGAAAATCACTAAACCGCTTCACGCCGCTCGTACGTATAAGAACGTCCACCGGTCCATTGCCGGCTAGAGAAGTGTATAACTTTCTATCTATGTGGTCTTCCGTGATATCACTGAACCAGGAGAGCACCAGGAGAGCATGTGTTAAAACTGTTGAAGTAGGACACAACCACGCACTCTGGGTGTATATCTTGATCTAGAGCTTCCCGGACGGTCGACTGCACGGCAGTGGTTATTTCATCTCGGGAAGAGTAGGCCATCATAACATTGAGGATAGTTCTACGAAAATCTATCAACCGACACAGGAAAAAGTGCGATAAAGACAAAGACAATCTGACTTATTGTGGTGGCGTGTAAGTGACTCCGCTTTTTTGATCCCATCTCTAACAGGCTTGGGTAGGAGGCTTGTCTTACCCAATACATTGAGCCTTACACCATGTTTTTCGAGAAGCTCCCTTCGAAATTGTATCAGCAGCGGAGGAAGATAACTTGAACTGATGGCTTCACCCACCCGTGCTCGCAAAGTTCTGTCAATTTCTCCGTGCACAGATTCATTAGGGCATCCACCTCGGCTGGGGGTCGTTTGAAATTATCTATGGCAAAAGCGTACACCGTCACGGCGTGAATACGCAAGCGGAAGCAGACCTCAAGCATCTGAAAATTATAGTCGGTGAGGGACGCAGCGCGAATTATAGCATGACTGACGCGATATAATGCAGAATATCCTGCGTAGTGTCCTTCATTGATTGGTTTGCCTTGCTTTCCAGCGTACCGCCTATTACCATCCATAACAAATGCAATGTGGCTTGGAAGGGGACCTGAAGCGATAGTCCAGAGCAAAAGGCGTTGCAGGAGGCCAAGTATTATATTGAGCAGCCATCGAAGGCTGCGGCGTATTGCAAACATTTTGGGTATCATGAATCTATTACGTAATCGAGGCTTCTGTTCACATTGCTGATATTCATACATACAATTATAAACCTAGAAGATCATTGTCTTACAGGCTACAGTTTAATAAAAGATGTGCAAAGTCCATGTGCAAAGTCCCAAATACAGATGCGCTGAGGGTTGAATTAAAAATGAACAAAACCTTCCAAGAGTCCAGTACGGAAAAAAGAGCGTACCTGATCTTCCCCACAAGACACAATCTACACCCATAGGCTTTAGTCGCACGGAAATCACATAATGCTAACGCCCACCTTGGTGGAATCAGAACCTACACAGCAAATTTTGCCACTGTGGCCGCCCATCAAGTCTGCGACAAGCTCCCCGGTATCCCGGTCCCAAACCTTCAAAGAGGTAAACATTGCTAAGAAGGAAAAATTGTCGAAAAAGTGCAAACCTTGACGGTCTGGTCGTAACTTCCACTTATTACACACTGATCCCATAATGCAACACTCCTAACTAACCCTCCATGAACTTTCGCCACCTTCCCACTTATTTGTCTCGCAGCACAGTCGCACGAGGTTCCACTACTGCTACACCCCTGGCAAATCGTTGATGGAAGTGATCTACACACATAGCGCTTAAACTCTGGTGACGTAGACCAGCCGTGTGATGTGAGGACATTGAATAAACGCAAGTGAGTGTCCGATGAGCCCGACAGAATGTAAGGAGGCGCAAAATCAATCGATGCAATACTAATTCAACAAGTTGAGTAAACACAGAGAGCGTAGCCTAGTCACACAACGTACCCACGATTGTGGTGATGCTCAAAACTGTATAGCAACGCCCCTGTTTCTGCATCCCACAGTCGAATTGAACGGTCTCCTGACGCCGAGGCAATCTGAGTAGGGGTAATAGATATGGCATTGACCGCCGCACGATGAGAGCTTAAGATAAGATGTGGAGACAGGCCAGGGAAGAGGTATGTTCTAACCGTTTGATCTATAGAATCGTCACTAGTGCGCTCGACAAATCAACGTTAAACTCACCCTTTGAACAGGATACTAGCCTTGTGTCATCGAAGCGTACACAAAGTACGCTGTCCAGATGGTCTTCAATCACCTTAATGACTTCTCCGCTTTCTATATCCCACACCACGATTCTCTGATCGTTACCCCCGCTAACAAGAATGTTTTTTTGGACACATAGGCTGAGTACACTTGCGTCGTGGGCTCCCTGAAACACATGTTCCACAGTTCCTCTTGAGAGGTCCCATTGGCGGATGGTTTTATCCATGGAGCCTGTAAATAGAACTTGTCGGCCAGGGCAGTTTGGCAGGTCTCGAAGACTGTGAAGTTGTAGACAGTAAATTGTCGAAGTGTGGGAGTTGGGGGTATGACGGGTTTGTAGATACGTAAGGCGGTAAGATGAGTGGCGAATGCGATTACGGAGTAGGATGTGAGTTTGATGGAGGAGCTTGTAATCTGGCTTGAAATGTAGGGACTGAGAGGGAACTACCCCCATGATAGGGTGATGGAATGTGGGAGCACGCGATAGAGACGGAGTGGCTCTGGAAGGACGGGAATCGTAGGGGAGATGCTGCGGCGCAAAAGTATTGCTGGAAGTGGACATGACACCAGAATCGACGTCGGTACCTGTCCAATCGTCCTCGTCTTCTCCTACACCCTCATCATCTAGCTCACTCAGAGGGCTGCAGTACAAAAGGCGGGATGGAGGGGGTTCGCGCCATTGCCAGCCTTGCACTGTACACAATCGTTTCCAAAGGTAAGGGTCGCTAGCGAGAACGCGCCAACGCCGACTGATGAGTGAGCATAAAAGAAGGTGTTGGTACTGCAAGTACGAGAAGATATGGAGAGAGAGTTCGGTGGGAAGAAGCTAGAAGACTATGAGTTTGCAGTGTGGTAATAGAATAGAGACGTACTCCAACTATGTCTAATTGGAGCAGCGGCGCAATCTTTCGCTGTAACTTTGCAAGGTTGGAGATAGGAAGAGACGATAACAACTTATAGGCGAGTTCTGATGGAGAGTCATATCTCTGGTAACGCAACAGGTCCACTGGCTGACCTTCTTTGTCCCGAAGGGTGGCGTTCTGCACCCACTCGTCCTGGCTTGGGAATATGAACGAAGTGGGGCTGGACTCCGAGTCCTCATCAGCGAATCCTTCGTCTTTATGAAACATGTTGTCGAAGAAAGGAAGAAGTATCCTTGCAACCTTGGCTCACAGGCTTGCATGCCATATCTTCCGTTCCCTGTGGGGAGGGACTATAAACTTAGCAACCATTGAACTTTCACCCGAGCAGTCCGCTGATGCCAACAACATTTGCCACGGTTACCGATGTCATCCCCATGTCAATCATGTTATTTGCCTAAATTCAACCGATTATAAATGGAATTTATCTGCGAAAAACATTTCTTGAACCAGGTCAAACTCTGCGATCCACTCCCAAGTTGCATTCCCAGAAGCTCTTCTGCAACTTTGTCTACGTTTGCTTCAGTAACGCCCAACTCTCGATCTAAGTCTTGCGTCACCTCATGCACCAACTTCGCAGCCTCCTGGATGCCTTCGACATCCTGCGGGGCATACAGAGAAGATACAAGGTCATCGTTCGCCAGTGGAAGAGAGTTTGAAAATGTTACGAGGCAGGCCAGATGAGATTCTGCATAGGGCTCTGAAGTTGGTGGTTTAAGGATATGATGCGAAAGTATTTTCTCGTGAAGTAACGTCGTGAAGCGCAAGAGAGGATATATCTGGCGATGCCCTATGAACACGCTTGCAGAGTATCCTATAGCTACATACCTGTTTAACTCGCTGCATCTCCTCTGGGGTTAATTTCCTTCCAAACCCCTCACCTAGCTCATCCCATCCGTCGCTCCCATGTTCCTCAAAGTTTTCAACTTCTTTCTCCTCCATCATCTCTTTTACCTCCCGCAGCGAATCCTCTAGACTTTCTCCATTCAGCTTCCAGGCTTTGGTAATGGCTTCTGTCTCATTGCTTGACAGTTTCTCCGCCCCCATCACAGCCTCATGTACGACACCAGTCTTCGCCAAGTACTCTTTTGTATTTGTTTCATTTCTCCGATATTGGTTCTCAAAATGCTGGACGAGCACTTCCAGTGCCCGTATAGTTTCCTCTGCAGCCCATATGACCTCCCTGCGTAGTACACCTGGAGGAAAAGAGCATGAGCATGAAGCGAGTTGCGCGACTTGAGACGCGAGATCCTTCAGTGGGACTTGGGCGAGGGAATAGGACGGTGGAGGTTTGCCCAAAGACACTGAAAGCCGCGTTGTAGAAGTGTGTATGAGGCGGTGCAATGAGAGAGCATCTTTTCGAAGAAACTCCACCGGGGCAGACTTGGTGTTTAGTGAATCAGAAGTCAATGTCGCCATCGAGACCAACGCTGACTTGCATGTCTTCCTAAGGGACACCAAGCTCGTAAGAGCTATATACCTCTTTGAGCTTGACCAATGTGCAAAAGCAGGTAAAATGTTTACTTTCATGTTTGTCACGCTCCGTCGACATTTGGCTATGTGGAATTTGTAGCCTGATTAAAGTTTTCAGAAGTTTTCAGAAAGTGATTCGGAGTTTCTCGCTTAGAGATGGCTTACGTACAAGGAAACACTCGGTCGATACATCCATGCGCTGCTTAGCTACAAAAAAGATTCCAGAGAAGAAATGAAAACAGAAAAAGGGAACAGTTCATCATCAGTACTCTTGTGCAGCCGAGTCCCACCACTCCCGTAAGTTTCTTCTCATGGCAGCCGGCTCAAATTCCATTTTTTGGTAGTGACTTCTTGAGTAGCTGTCGCGATCGTGTTGGTTACTTTCATTTGTGACTGGAATTTGTGATAGCCCACTCGAGGAAGACGTTGAATTTCCCGATTGTCGCGAGCTGACACTGACGGGCGATTGACTTGACCTCGAAGCGTTTTCATCTATTACCACGGACTCGGGTGTCGTAGTCAGAGGGTATCCTTGATCCCTCGCTCGCTTGGCAGCTTGGAGCAAATCCATCAGAATGGGCTACAAATGGTAGATGTAAGTTTTCACATTGCATGAAAGAGGTGGCTACAACATCATACCGCTGCGTTGTCGGGCTGAACGCTGCTTTGTCCCGTGTTTTGGAACAACGTACATGCACGTTCGAATTCGATCATGGCCGGGTGAGCAAGAGGGATCGTTGGTGCGGAAACTACAAGTGTCCCCATTGTCAACTATGCGGCTATTGATCAGTATGATGGTAGACACCCCGATCAACCGAGTAGAGAAACTAACAGCTGCGGAGAAGGCATGGGCCCAGGCAGTTTTACATCTCGAGACAAGAACTGGATGATACCCATACATCGTCCCTAGACTGGCGAGGATCGCGGATGCACTTTGATATCTGGTGTATATGCTCAAAAAGGAAGTAAAATACATATCTACAACAGACTCACACTGTCCGCACGGAATATGAGTACTGATGATCCAGGGGGTCACATGGTTTTTCTCGAACCGCTTTCATAAAGAACCACCGGTGGAGATGTAAGAGACCTCAGGGAAATGCTTTATAAGCCGAGAAGACCGGACCACAAGTGCAATAAGACTTACTCGATTCTTGCAAGATGATGCGACCCAAGCATTGCATCCCCGTAAGACGTGTGCGCCCTAACTTCTGGTACATGGCTCCTTTGGTCGAAGGCCACCGGAGAGGGGCTGGCGTGGGATGATGACGGAGCTGCTTGTCAAGGGCAAGGATCCGGCTGTAAGTTACATCTTTGGCTCGAAATGCCTGGTCAGCAACACTGTTGACGACGTCTGTGAAATGCTGTTTCCACCCGAGCCCTGTGCGACGCATAAGTTATATCTTTGTTTAAAGCTTGGTGACATACAAACAGTGTGATCAGCTTCCTGTGCGTCATTGCTGAGGTATGCTTCTTCATAGGGTTGTTTGCAGTCTTCGATGACAGACGATATAGCAGGGCGGCCAGATGCAAATGCCTATAACGTGCATCGGTTGAAACAAGGACTAGATTGTGATGTTTACGATTGACATACCTGCCATTGGTCGATGCTCTTCGCTTCCCAAAAAGCGACTTGTCGGACTTCAGCTTCTATACCTTCGATATTAAGCTTTTTTGGATCTCGATCTACATGGCAAGGAAGGGTTGGGCAATAGGTATGGCTGCAAAATTGGTTAGGTCTCACTGAGATTCATCTAACCGAATATCTCTGTCAGACTCGTGGTTTCATATGAAAGTCTTACTGCCTACCAATTCGCATGTGGTATGTAGCACGCCCCAGAGTAGGGGTCGGTAGGCATATGTGCGATGGCCAGCTAAGGTTTGAAACCACATCATCAACGTCTAAAAAGATATACGGTCAGCTTGCTTTGTCCTCTAATAATCCCCAACACCCAAATCATGCACCATAGACTGAATCGCATAGACCGTTGGGTAATCATACACAGGACGGACACACAAGGCGGCACGCGCGAGAATATAGAAATCCTCCGCCTCGGACGGGATCAAGGGTTGTTCGAAATCGAAAAACGCTCCAACAGCAAATACCATGAACATGACCGAGAGACGGTCGGCCAAAACGCGAGACACTGTAGGTTGTTGATCCGGGTAGCATTCTGTGAGCACACGGTGCATGAAATCAGCTTGATGTACTGGGTCCACACTGAAAGGGAAAGGAACTCTTCAGTGAAAGGATACAGGGAAGAATGTAAGTTACTAGGCCACCTCCATGCACCATTTTCGAAGTAAGACCGTGCTAAAAACTGGGCTCGAGGAAAAGGAGGTAAATGGGGGAGAAAATCTTCTAGAACAGTGTTGATTGTCTCCGGAGGGAAGGGAAACAAAGCACTGAGGAGGATGAGATCAGGGGGCAGCGATGATGGAGCGGTTGATGGGCGTTGGAACGAGTGCTGGGTAGTAGGGCTTTTGAGGCCAGGGCTCTGGAAGGAAGAGGGTTAAACGCCGACGGAGGGTAGAATACAGCTTAGAGAACGAACGATCAACAGATACTATCCACACCGGAAGGAGATTAGTAGTGTGTGAATAAATAGGGTCGCAGCTTGCCTCAGAAGTAGCAGATGCCTCATGAAATGTCGTCTCGCCTTTTCCTCCAATGGAGAAAGCCCCCAACGCCTTAATGATGTCCTCTTCTGGTGCGGCGGGGGCTTTCCTGGGTTGAGTACTCACGATTGGATGCATGACCTGCTCCTCTTTGCCCTGGAGGAGAGGATGAGGCTCCGTCGAAACAAGGGCCTGCATGGTTTCGATGGCGGCTTCGAGTTGGGATATCCGCGAGCTCATCTGTCCGATGGTTTCATGCATCACTAGTCGTTCATTCTTCGTAGACCTGACGGAGACGTCAGAAGTCCACACAGCGCTGAGAAGGGTACCCAACGCACCGCATTCCTTTGGTGAAAACTCCTGTGGATAAGTTAAATGATAAAATGAGAGAAATATACAGTGCTACAGACATACCGTCGGGACATATATCTGCAGCATCGGCGCCATGTGTTCACAGGTTTGTGTAGCGAATAAGTATAACTCTCACCTGCGCACCTGACACCGCAATTAAAACGTAGCGATATGAGGACATGAAAAGAGACATAGCCTCAATAACCAACTTACCCGCGTTTTCGACAGTTCTGACAAGGCCACTTCCTGTTGATGATGGTGAGAGGATGGAAATTGGAAACGCGAACTTAAATGCCTTTCGCAGCCGAGTTTGAGTCTACGGCATTCTCTACAACCACGCTTGCGCGCGACGTCTTCAAGCTTCGTACTCATCGAATGAGCGGAGGAGCTCGCTGAGGACAAGAGCAAGAAGACAATTCATGTGGCCGAAATGGGGCCGCGCATGCGCAAAAATGTCACAATTAATCGTGGGCTGATTATTGCCTATTACTGCTGATCAATCAATAAGTACTTTAGTAGCTCAGGGCCGCTCTGGCCGTCTGTTACGCCAAGCAGAACTCTTCCATAGTTACATTCTGCTCTATATACAGACACAATCTCTTTTGATTGGAGGGGTGAGTCGGTGTCTTCAAGCAGCAGACAGGAAGAAAGTTGACTGAGCATCTCTACGGCATCTGTGCTATTGGCAATATATGCCATCCCCTTGAGGAATATCAGATATATCACAACCTGCTTCGGTTCCCTCAGAGTTCAAGATTTAGTTACTGTACACATAACGTCGAGCGCATCGGCAGCATTCCACCGGAGTTGTATACCAGCGCAATGTCCTGCATGTCTAGAACTGCCACGGCAGGGTTTGGCGGCATAGTAGTCATATTGATATCAGCAATTAACCAGAGAACTATCATTACTCACCGTTTTTGGCACAATCAACATCGAACCTTGGCAAGCCTTGTTGCTAATTCTCCCAAATTCGTCACACCATTTGATCTCTGTTCCTAGAGCCATGACGTTGGTATCTTTAGACATGTTTTGACCAAGAAAATATAGCACTGGGGAGAAAAGTTTTGCTGTTAGGAAAACCTGAGAGAAACCTTGCTCAATCCACAGAGCCTTATAAGTAGACAAACTTATCAACAGCTTTATAAAAACTGGGATAAAACTTAGATTTGTTTTCTTGTGCCCGGTGGCTGTCATTTGCGCACAACAATGTGTAAGGCGGAAAGATTGTAAATATGATAATGTGCGTCTAAACAAGCGTCTATTCACTTTGCGATCGTGCTTTCTGCACGCAGAACTGCAGTAATGCAGGCCTATTTTTCCTCTCACCACTCAACACAGGTGAGTGTATTATTTTTCTCTATTTTGATACTGATTCGTCTTGCTAGGTTTTGGGGAGCACGCTCAATTTGCTGTACACCATCGCTGCCCATCTTCCAGCAGCAGCACTCCGCCCACCTACCTCGTTTCAACAAAGTACAAACCCCGTTTCGTCACAGAAAGTGAGGATTTTCTCATTTATGCTTAGGCTTATTCGCTTATGTCCTAGCCTGTTGTTCGAGGTGCTGCGGCGCAGAGCCTTACTTCTCCAGCAATAGCGCCATCGCCTCTCTCGTGCCACACTCGTCCTCTAACTCACCCTTTTCAACCTCCTACTGCTCGATATACGCTCACACCATTAATTAACTCCATAGTCACCTTCCGCTCTTTCCACCTGGCCCGTCCCTGGACTCGTAGATCCCATCGAACGCCACCAGGCCCGCGCATCCATCTTCCAATTCAACTCTCATCAAGTGTCTTTCGCCCACTCTCTCTGTTCCAGTCGTTTCCACACCCTTCTCCGCGGATTTTGGCTCAAATCAGTATATTAGAAGCGGCAGCCAATGCTTCTCCATCGTATGTTCCCTCTCAAGTTGCTTATTTTCAGGCACTCTTGGATAGTGGGCTACCTCGGGCATATCAGCGCATCATCAGTAGATGGGAGAGGGTCCTGGAGTTTGTCCGTTTTGGCCTCTCTTTCAATCCCATTATACTTGACTCATCACAACAATCTCGAAATAGGACCAGGCAAATCCACTTCTCCGTTCGGACGAAGCTTTCCAAATTTATATTACCGCCCTCATCCGTTCCGACCCCAATGCTCCTATTCAGCAAACTGTCGAACGACGCGAACAAGTTCTAGCCTTACCACTAGTGGCTCAACAACCCAAACCTGCAACTTCATCTTCCGATGCTTCTGCGTCCTCTGCAGCTCCTCTGGCAGCTACTTTACCTCCCCCCCCACCCTCACTGTCCAGCTCATCCTTTACCTCGTCAAGCATGCCAGAGCCGGCATCAACACCACACCCGCCACCGAACTCCCAACTTTCTAGATCACAGGAGATTGCCCAAGCCGTGCTCGCAACACGCGCTGCAGGTACCTTGTTTACTTCTGGCATATTTGGTGATAGTGCCGCCGCCAAGGACGGCGTGATAGGTGCGAACTCGTTGCTTGCAACTGGTGGTGGTGGTGGGAAAGAGAATCCAATTCATGTCACCGTTAGTGAACGTGTGTTGCTCTCATTTGTTTTGTTGACTGCTCGAATTCACACCGCGATAACAGCCAAGGGCACGACTGTGTACCGTATTGTCCGGTTTTTAGGCCTAATGGCATTATCTGGATTTTGTAAGTAGATTTTGCTTGGTATATATACTGGGAGTAACGTCAATATCAATGATTTTTGCCAGTCATTCTTGTCATCCTCGCAGTCCTGCTTGAAAATTCGGGTTTGCTGAAGGCAGGGCCACAGGCCGCAGAGTTCGAGCCGGTACAAGGCAAGACTGTCAAATTCAGCGACGTACATGGCGTAGATGAGGCTAAAGAGGTATGCACACTTACCTTTTACTCGACAGACACATCTGATCATCACTCAAACGTAGGAGCTCCAAGAGGTGGTCGAGTTCCTGAAGGACCCTACCAACTTTGCGACGCTAGGAGGCAAGCTGCCGAAGGGTGTGCTCCTTACTGGACCTCCGGGAACAGGTAAGACCATGCTCGCGCGCGCGGTTGCTGGCGAGGCTGGCGTGGTAAGTCATCATATTACAGGATTCTATGCCGTCCATCTCATAGAGTGTACACCAGCCCTTCCTTTTCGCATCTGGGTACGTGGACTTCTCCCTGTACCGCGTATCTTAGTTCATTTGTCTCTTAGGTCCGAATTTGATGAGATGTTCGTGGGTATCGGCGCTAAACGAATTCGCGACTTGTTCGCAACTGCACGCAAAAAGCAGCCCTCCATCATCTTCATCGACGAGCTGGACGCGATCGGGAGCAAGCGTAGTCCAAAGGACCAGGTATGACCATGCAGCCTGCTGGGCACATTTTTTATTCCTTCCCGATGATGGCTGAAGGGGTGGTTTGGTTAGCATTATATGAAGCAGGTATGATTAGCGAGTATGAATCCACGTGAATGAAGTGTTGATAGAGTCATAGACTTTGAATCAACTTTTGGTCGAGCTCGATGGATTCCAGCAAACGGGTACGTTTCACATTTTTTCTTTCTTATTACTCTATTGCTGATGTGCTTTGTAGAGGGTGTCATTGTCATTGCCGCAACTAACTTTCCCCAGACGCTTGATCAGTGCGTATATGAATGGTTTCATCAGTGTTCCTGAGTGACTTTTTACCGTGGATAGGGCTCTAGTACGACCAGGCCGTTTTGACAGGAAGATCTCCGTTCCCTTACCGGATGTCAAAGGTTCGCAAGTTAAGCACTCACGGCCACAAATATTCCATTCAAAACCAACCCACAGGTCGTGTGCAAATCTTGAAGCATCATATGCTGAACGTCACAACAGCATCGGGTATGTTTCCGCATCGCACAAGTCACTTAAATTAAGCGCAAAACTAAATTAATCCAGATGTTGATCCCACCATTATCGCGCGGGGAACGCCTGGATTCTCTGGTGCGGATCTGCAGAACATGGTGAAGTGTGTGATACTTTGTCGTTTTTAGCATCGTTATTGTCAGATGGCATATTGACATAGTCATTAACCAGTCAAGCCGCCATACAGGCGTCGAGAGAGGGCTACAAGTTTGTTCTCATGAAGCATTTTGAATGGGCTAAGGTACGGTCGTTGCTCGTTGGTCAGTGTGGTCTACTAAGAAGGATATCAGGATCGAATAATCATGGGAGCTGAGCGTCGAAGCACTTACATTGACCCCAAAGCAAAGAAGCTCACTGCATACCACGAGGTACGAAATATCAACAATGGCATGAGTTTACTCTAAACCTTTGGCTTTCACAGGGGGGACATGCTCTAGTAGCGTTGTATACCGAAGGAGCGATGCCACTACACAAAGTCACATGTATGCCCCGAGGCAATGCACTCGGTTATGTGAGTATTCAAGCTTATCGTCAGGTATATATCTCATCCCTCCCCTAGACTGCTCAACTTCCAGAAGACGATCGGTTTTCTGTTTCTTTCAAAGAGTTTGTGGCAGAAATGGACTGCTGCATGGGAGGCCGAGTGGCGGAGGAACTTGGTAAGTTGTTTTGTTGTGTCAGTCATTTTCATCGTTAACTGTAGTTCTCTAGTCTATGGTCCAGAAAATGTAACCAGCGGATGCATTTCCGATCTCGCTCATGCAACTGATGTTGCTACACGGATGGTTCAGGTATATATATACACTCCGTATTATCTTGTAGCCGAGTTTGAAAGCGGTGTTTCAGAACTATGGGTATTCACAGAAAATCGGGCCGGTGTATTATGACGATCAAGATTTGCACACTATGAGCTCACAGAAACGTGAAGAAATCGAAACGGAAGTCCGAGCGTAAGTCGCATGTGTGCGTATCATGCTGGATATCATGTAGTTCTCATCTCTTTGACAGCCTCGTTGAGGCTGCTCAGACTCGAGCGAAGCATATACTTACTACACGGGAGGAGGAGCTCCATCGGGTATGTGGTTGTCTGCACGTAGTGGTGTTTAAGTTATTTAAGATTTGTCCAGTTAGCAGATGCGTTAGTGGAATATGAGACTTTAAATCTAGAAGAGGTACAGAAGGTGATAAAAGGAGAGAAGATCCGCGAGGATGAAGATCTTTCCGAGGTATAAATCAACATATTACAGAATTTTCTATGTTATGCTATTCATGCTAGTTCGCCCATTTCGGTTCCTAGTTGTGAGGTGAAATTATGATTCCGACGGTAAGCGAGACGGAATTGAAACAAGCTTCGCTGCCATGGCGGTGTATATGACTTTGGACTCTGTCTCATCAACACCATCTTTCTCAGGCAGGAACATCTTTGGATCAGTTCCAGGATATGTCTCATATCACAGGCCACTGAGAGGACATTGTTAGAAATTGTTTGATAACAGAACAGAGGGACTATGTGTCACGATCACAATTTGGACATTACATTCATATCGTCCTCGTTCTGAACAAATCCTTCTGAAGCATTTCATCCGAAGTCCGAAGCAACATACCCACATTCCCATCAATTTTATCCAACAACTCTTTTATCTATCATTTCGACTCAAACACTCCATCTAGTGAAACAATCCCTGTGAAACAATCATTGGTCAGGTCCAATCATATTCTTTTTTTAGAAAAGAACCACCCTGACTATCCCCATCACTATCCCCATCTTTCACCATAAAATTATGGATTGAGTTATTCATATTCACTCAAAGCTTGCGATGACATGCCATATCATCAGACTTGATGATATGAACGTTCTAGACTCTCATACTTACTCTCCGAAAGATTTAGGCATGGCTATCTCTACCCGAAAAGCCATACAATTCGGAAACATGTTTCAGGAGCTGGTAATAGTCTATTATCCCTTTTCTTCATTCACAATTTTCCTTCCATCATTGTTCTTTGTTTTCTATGGCCTTTAATTAGTATACATGTACCTTGGCTATTTTCCAATCCTCACGGACTCATTCCCATTCGCCTTCTCTTCTGAATCCTTCGGTATATAGCTAAACAATCTGCATGTATGTTCCCTAGTTCAATTATTGTATGTCAACTTGATTCTTTCATCCACATTTGCCAACTCGTCCTCAACTCACCTCAAGCAACAACTTTATATTTTTTGAGTAAGCACTCCAATTCCATTTTGATTAGTTAAAACCACTTCAAGGAATGTAAGATCATTGGCTGTGATCAACATAGACTGCCAAGTTCATTCGATCTAGGAGATAGAATCCTTTCGGAACCTCTATCTCTTTGGAACTACGCACTTCATTCGCAGATGTTCCGAAAGCCATTTGCTTTTACTGTAGGATTTCTATTCACTTTCCAAAACCATTCTATTATCATTAGGAATATTTCCAAACAGATTCACTAACCCAACATTCATCTATATCTTTTATCACTGATATTTGGATTCTGACAACTTCAAACAACAACTTTATATTTGAGTAAGCACTCCAATTTTACTTTTATTAGTTGAATCCACTTCAAGGAATGTGAGATCATTGGCTGTGATCGACATGGACTGCAAAGTTCATTCGATCTATGAGATAGAATCCTTTCAGAACCTCTATTTCTTCAGAACTATGCATTTCATTCGCAAACATTCTGAAAGCCATTCGCTTTTACTGTATGATTTCTGTTTACTTTCATAAACCTGTCAGAATCCAAATAATAGCAATGAATGTTGTGGATGGATGTTATGTTAGTACGAGTATTCGGAAA
>QMFG01008012.1:0-25572 GCA_003314545.1 Ramaria sp. MG151 | reverse complement strand
CTCAGCTATCTTTGCTAGCACCGTTCACCTTCGCATGAAGCGGACCGTTACTAGTGCGCCGCTAGGATGAGTTGAATCCAGTAGTGGGGGTCACGGTCGCTTTGTAAGACCCCACTCGTCACCGTTTGCCTCGATGCTACTAGTGTGAATTGAGCGTAGGTCGGTGGGCTTCCGCGCCAGAGGGGGAACGATGTCACACTGTGATCTTCGCGCGAGGTCCTCACTCGTGTCCGAAATATGCGTAGACACCGTCGGCCCTCCCTGTCACCCTTTTCTACTGTAAGGGCAACCTCACCTTACCTGGGATATGCCTGCTGGCAGGCATACTGCAGGGGATACTACCCTGTCAGCATCCTGCCTAGGCCTGCAAAGGGACTCAAACCCTAAGCTACCCACAGGGACTCACTCTAGGCTGGTAAGGGAAATCCAAAGTTATATAAAAATCAAAGAGTAACTACAGTAGCGAGACACATACCTGGTAAGGGAAATCCAAAGAGAAAAGGGTGAGGATTCCCTTACCTAAGCGACTAACTATATAGCTACTGGTGGTCAAACAAGAGCAAATAAAGGTGTAACTAGCACTAGGGTAAAATAGAGGAAAAGGGAGGCGAAGGACATAATACTAGAGATAGGATAGATCTAATATAAAAGGAAATAGGGGAAAAGGAGGGAAAAAGGAAAGGGGGAAAAGGGAAAAAGGGGAAAAAGAGAGGAAAAAGGGAATAAACCGGTTGTCCCCTGACAGTGTTGCTCTACTGATTTGATTTTGAGCAGCAGATTGGGTGGTTGGGGTCATAAGGACTGTCTGAGCTTCAAGAGTTCTGATATACTGTTAAGATCTGGATCAGAACAGATGCAAAGATAGGGTTGGGACTCAAGATAGAGTTGACCGAGGCTTGGGGTTGGGTTCCCGAGGTCGTCAATTGAAAGCCCCATGGAATAACTACTCATAGCCATTTGCATAGATTTCACATCAAGCTCTAACAGTGACAGTGAAAACCTACAAACTCAGCAAACACAAGACATGACTCTTGAAGAAATTCCAGATATTTGTGAGACCAATAAAGAAACAGAAGGAGAAAACTTGGCAACAGCAAGCAGGGATAATAACCCTGACAATGACCACCGGATTGAAAACACAATTGAAAGGTTGAGTATTACTTGTCCAACTATGAACCCAAGCTCACCATTTGCTATAAATTTAATACTGCACAGCAAGGATCCTCAAAAACAACGCACAATTCACTAGAGCAGATGGAAATTCAACCATGCAACCAAGGTGCATGTCACTCTGGTATGATACTAGCTTATGTAGCATATCTGACAGACTCTGAACAACTGACAACAGTGCCACCTTTCATTGCCAGACTAAATCACAACTATATCAATGAAGCACTGTCATGCTTCATTAGAATCTCCTCAAGCATCAGAGAAGGCAAATACAATAACACCCTTGGCAATCTTTTCATGGTATGAGGAAGGATTTAGCTGAATTCTGTCTGAAAATATCATACTCACCATGGAAAGGCAGCACTCTATGATCCTTCTTTAATACCTGGTATTTGTTGAGTTCTATCAAACAACACCTAATTTACTCAAGCACAGAGAGTTACATTGACTGACAACATGTTATGTTGGCCAGTGGATATGCTTGGCGGTGGTTGGAAGACACATGTCGACAAGAGTGTGAAGTACAATTCAATGAAGCCATATGTCCTGATCATCCCATGTGGATACATGACATATTGAAATTAATCAAGGATTTTTTTGAAGTAGGAATTGATCAATTTCAATAATTTGATTCATCTGCTGAGGATTACCATACAGCACAGGGCCTCAAAAATTCTAAAAATCCACCGAAGTCATTATACACCCTTCAAGCGAATGCCAAACAAGATGTATGATTTGCAACTTCCTTGTCTCTGCCCAAGTGAGGCACAACTACATCACAAAGTATTGGACACTACGATCCAGGTTGTAGGGGAATGGCTCCATTATCCCAACTTCACTAGTACTGAAAAACACCAGGGGCAGTTCATCCACATATTGTTGAAGAACATCTCATCTGTGGATATCCTACTACTGGATGTAGTGTGGGAAGCATTTTTACACCCTAAATCACACCTTTTAACTTCCAGATCTAACCGGATCAGCATGGATAATATGATCACTTTTGAAAAATCATTATCTCACAACCAGCTGACTCAAAAAACTCAAAAGAGAGAAGACTACTTGCCAAGATTGGGGAAGTCATGCACCCTTTTGGTGCATGCACAGTTATGAGACCACCCAAAGACAATGTAGCAGATGCGACACAATACATCTGCTGATTTCTATGTTATGTCCTACCCATCACTTCTCAACCCCTTCCAAATCATAGTGAACCTCCATTAATTGCCTTTATCAAAACAAATACAGACCAATTTTTGCCTTTCCAGGAACTAGCCAGGTTATGGCATATTCTGAGGGGCATGGAAGGGCCATATTCAGAACACTACATGAAAAAGCCATGTGGGTTATTCAGTGCACTCCTATTCAGGGGAGTGACAATGTCCACAAAAGCCATTGAAGACAATCATCATAACTGCTTTGACAGCTTGGCTTCATGGCAAAAATATGTAGAAGAAGTAAAAGAAAAACAGGACAATTGGATAGGGTATTTAACAGACATTGCAGCATTTGGAACACCAAACAATCAACAGGGGCTTGATGTTGTATCTAAATACTGGGAAAGTTGTCAAGATTAGGTTGATTGGCTTAAGGACATGACATCTTTTACTGATCTATTTGATTATTTAGCATGACAGGATAAAATGTGAGTTATTGCTTCAACAATAGAGCATGGAAAATTCTGACTCCATTCAGAGGGAAGGTATTTCCACAAATTGGATCCTTAACAGCATTCTCCACTGCGATTGATATTTCATATACAAATGTTATACCTCAGGCCACAACCTGTGAAATTGGTCACATCATCCATGGCATTAGCAGTGTAAGAAGGCTTTCTGCCACAGATGCAGACAGAAGTCCTAATGAGAGGGGGGATCAAACTTCTCTAGTTTTTTTGTTAACTATTTACAAGAATTTATATCTAAAGAAATGTGGAATGTGGACTGATGTGGAATGTGGACCTAAGATGTACTAAAAATATATCCATAATCACTGTACAGGGAGTGGCACTCCCTTACAGCAGAGGGTCTTACAAACAGATACTACAGCTTGGATTAATTGAAAAAGACAGCACTTCTACAGATTGTGTGGATGCATATACAGATCTGTATGCATGTGTACAAGATGAGCTTACAGACAATGAGAAGCAGTTGATGCATTTTGATATTTATGTGCTTAAGCATTCACTTTGTAAACTAACACGCCTAACCACTAGACTCGGCTATATGGAAAACTAGAGAGGAATGTCTTCTTAGTTTTATTGATCCCTTGTACTATGCACTGGTAAAATCATGGTTATTCATTATTTATTTCTAAACTGAATAACAGCCATAGGAAAACAAGTTTCATTATTTCATGTAGCCTATGGTGCCAAAGTGATTAGGGTTAGGGTTTAGCTTAAGACAGCTCTCTTGCTTTAACCAGGAACCAATAAAAAAATAACAAGTCACCTTGGTAAAATGATATACAACCTATATGATCCACTGATGATCAAGAGAAAAGAGTGACAGGTGAAGGAGAAAAATTGGAATTGGGTGAAAAATTGGATTACTAAGCAACAGGATACACAAGTATCCAGAGTGGAGAGATTGACATTTTGCAATGCACACACAAATTGAAAACACTAATTATTTATGCTAACCATTCCTAGACCCAGCATCCACATTTAGGTCGCAAGACCCCAGGGATACACTTGATTTCCCAGAAGGTTATAAAATTTGTATACTAGGATACAGTCATTAGAGTCGGACATTGAAAAGTAAACAACTTGTAATGATGCCGTGGGAACAGCTTATATAAAGTGTATTCATGGGAATGGGATATGGGCCGTGAGAACAAAGAGTGGACTATGTGGGGGGGTAACATATAAAAGACCTCTTCTCCCTTACGGGGAATTGGAACATGGGATGAAAAGTCCATTTGACCCATGAGATGGAATTTCTTTGGAACATCTATCTCTTTTGAACTATGCACCATTTTGCAAATGTTCCAAAGGCCATTTGCCTTTACTGTAGGCCTTCTATTCAATTTTGAAACTCATTCTACTACTGCTAGTAACATTCATCTACTTGTCAGAATTGAATTATGAGTGATAAGAGTTGTAGATAAATGTGTGGTTAGTGGTCACAATCAGAAATGTTACTAATAGCAGTAGAATGATATTCGAAAGTGAATGGAAGTCCTACAGTAAAATTAAATTGCCTACAGAATGTTTGTGAAAAGATGCATAGTTTAGAAGAGATAGATATTCCAACAGAATTCTGTCTTGTAGGACAAATAGACTTTGCAGTCCATGTTGACATGCTCCTGTGCATGTTTGCATTCAAAAGACTACCAATCGATATACACATGGACTTGAAACAACAACAAAAATATAATAGGAACTTACCAATCAATCTCTATCCATGTATAAGGGCACCAATCTGCAACCAAAGCTTCTGAAGCTTCTATTTCATTTCAGAGAAGTGCACATACATGCACAAAGAGTTTCACAATTTCTGCTTCCATTTTCTTGTTCTTTCAACACAGAATGTTAGAGCCTGTCCCAAGACCAGTCCCCAAACCTTCAGGCATTCGGACCCAAAGCCCTGACCACCTCCAAACATGTTTCACTTATTCATATCCCATGTTTGATCTTTCTCTTCATAGTTTACAACCCTGACTTTGGTCACTTGGTCCCCAATCTCTGAACTTCCCCATATATAAGCTACTCACTCATGTACATGAAAATCAGTTCTGATATTGACTAAGATACCCAATATATTTCTATCTCTTAATTCTTATGCTCCCTCGTTCCCTTTGCTAAGGTCATCCCCAAACTTTGGGTGACCTCGGGCCTCGTCCAAAATATGGGATGGGACTCTGAGCTGGCACAGCACATAAGCTGAAGCCAAGTCCCACTCGACTTGATTGCCAAGCCTTGGCCCTCCTCAGCAACCCAATCACAAGCCTTGGTTGACTCTACCTTGAGTCCCAACCTCGCTTCTGTCTCCGCCCTGATCTAGTTCTTAACACAGAAAACCTATGTTGATTGTTTGATTTGTAGTTCTGAACAAACACACATTGGTTTCTCAGTTATTAAAAGTAATTAGTCTAGTTACAGTCAGATGATTGCCACACCCAGATAGACATCCCAGAATCATTCCACAACCCCAATTTTTCTTTCATCCACAAGATGAATTTCCTAGCTACAATTTCACTTAAATACACTTGCATTTCTCATGAATACCTAATGCATAAATCTCTACAAATCCACTCTTGATATTTGTTTCTTTGCTTGATCTCTCTATCAATATCTGCCTGATAGCCAATCACCACTGGCCATTCACTTTCAATTCAAGATATCTACATTGCTCAAGTTTTATCTCACTACTGTTAATTTACAGTATTATCTCTATCAGCTAAGTTTGTGTCACTGTATGCAAACTTTAAGTGCTGACATATTAGCCCTGTACTAGCACTTCCCCCACATCAATATACATTTTTGCTTAGATATCAAACAAGCACCCTCTTGAGCTCATTCAATATACAAGTCTCAAAAGCACAAAAACATGTCAAATAAAATACAAACTATATTCAAAATCATTTCTTTTATTTCTCACATTAGAGCACATGGATTTGAAATGACACCAAAGACATAACAGGAAATAAAGAATCAATTCCTATCTACATATGGAGACACTGATCTGCAACTGAAGCATCAAGGCTTCCATTTCATTTTGGAGAAGCACATTGTAAGATGGGATGTAGCCCTATCAATGAAATGGGGGAGCGGTTGAGGTATGTCTTCTATCTCTTTATACCTCTCTTGACTTCTACCAGTTAACTCAATGTTTTCTTCTACTTGTGGTTTCTTCTTTCTGACTGACTTTAATAGACTGATAAGAGTGAGAGATGAGCAATGATATTGTCCTTGGGAATAGCCCCACTCATAACAAGATGAGAACAAAACATCAGGAAATGTAGGAAGTGTAAAGCAGACAGTGGACAGTGAAAAGTGGACCAGACGACGTGTAAGCTACCAAAGCAACAAAGCATTGGGAAAGGCAGGAAGTGTAAAGCAGACAGTGGACAGTGAAAAGTGGACCAAATGATGCGTAAGCTACCAAAGCACCAAAGCACCAAGCCTAACTACGGCTTAGCTAATTATGTGACAAGCCCATTTAGAAGAAAGAAACAAAATAGAAGTGAAATCTATAACTAGAGAGCGGAGCTCTCTTACAACATATATATGTGCAAGGCATTTCACAAATGTTCCTCTTCTTTTTTCTTGTTCTTTCAACTCACAAAAATATCTTGATTCATTCATTTGTAGTTCTGAAGACATGTGCATCGGTTTCACAAGTATTACAAGTAATTAGTCCAGTTGCAGGCTGATGATCACCACATGCAGATACATACTCATGAATTGTTCCACACCCTCATTTTCTTTCTCATCCACAAGACAATTTCCATAGCTACAGTTTCCCTTAAATATACTTGTAGTTCTCATGAAAATCCAAGGCAGTAAATCTCCACAGACCTGCTCTCAATATCTGTTACTTTGCTTGATGTCCTTTTGATTGCCAATCACCACTGGCCATTCACTTTCAATTCAAGATATTTACCTGACTCAAAGATTGTCTCAAAACTGTTGGGTTGCTGCTTTATTGCTATCTACTAAGCTTGTGTTGCAGTACATGAACTTTAAGTGCTGATCAATTGAACCCACATAAGTGCCTCCCTGCATCACTATACAGTTGCTTAGATATCAAACCAAATTCCCACTCAAATGCATTCAATATACAAAAGATTTAAACACAAAAACAGTTGAAACAAAATACAAATAACTATAAAAAATATTTTCTCTATTTTCCACATTAAATTTGACCATGAGTGCTTTACTCTCATGTTTATCACATAGGTCCTTCCACATTTCTCTCCCAGTGCTGAGGGCTTGAATCTCTATACAGAGACTCTCTGGAATTGTGGCAAGTAGTTGGGCCTTAATCAACACTTCATGCTGATTATATTTGTCCCACTTCTCCTCCAGCTTCTCTATCTCCTCCAGCCTCTCTATCTCCTCCAGCTCATTATCCATGATTGCATGTCCATTCATCTAGGAAGGGATATCATGAGGCTTTCAAGTTGTTCCCTCAAGGTGACATTGTACTCCTTTGTGAGACTTCAACATATTGAGAGTTTTCTGCTTCCAGGTGACCCGATTGGTGCCATCCACTTGTCACGATCACAATATGGACACCTCATCTACATCATTGTCCTTCCGAACCAATCCTTCCGAATGGATTGTCCGAACTCCGAATCACCCTTGCATCAATGCTTCACATACATTTGATCTGGTCACCCAATCCAGTTCAGGAATCACTCCATGACGTGTTTAGTGAAACAATCAATAATCAGGTCCGATCATAATCTTTTCTGGAAAAGAAGCACCCTGACTATCCCCATCACTATCCCCATCTTTTCCAATGAACTCATGGATTGAGTTGTTTCTATTGTATGGAAGCTTGCAATGACATTCCATATCATTATGTTCTATGATATGAATGTTCTAGACCCTCAGGATGACCCTCCAAAGGATTTAGGGACGGTTAGTTCTACCCGAAGAGCCATGCGATTCGGAAACATGTTTCAAGAGTTATTGTGGGTCCGTTAATCTTTTACTTCATTCACAATTTTCCTACCACCCTTGTTCTGTGTTTCCTATGGCCTTTAATTAGTATACATGTACCTTGGCTACTTCCTAACCATCACGGACTCATTCCCATTCGCTCTTTCTTCCGAATGGTTCAGTATATAAGCTAGCACATTCGCATGTACATTCCCTAGTTCAATTATCATATGTCAACTTGATTTTCTACTCACACTTGCCAAACTCGCTCCCAAACTCAACTTTACCAACAACTGTATATTTTGAGTAAGCCCTTCAATTCAACTTTTATTAGTTAAATCCACTTCAAGAAATGTAAGACTATTGGCTGTGATCGACATGAACTGCAAAGTTCATTCAATTCACGAGATAGAATCCTTTCGGAACCTCTGTCTCTTCGGAACTATGCACTTCATTCGCAGATGTTCCGAAAGTCATTCGCTTTTACTGTAGGATTTCCATTTGCTTTCCAAAACCACTCTATTACTATTAGGGATGTTTCCAAACACTTTTATTAATCCAACATTTATCCACAACATCTATTGCTATTTGGATTCTGACACCACTGTCAAGTGAGGTATGGAGAAAGATTTGCACTTTCCCATAGAACTACTTTCTTGTTGGCCAGGGCCTATAACCCTTTGAATACATTGGGATGGAATAGCAGGGAGGAAATAAAAAGATTTAGAGCTGTAGACAGAATTATCACCTCAGTGATACAAAACATTGAGGGTTTCATCTTGTCAGAATCCAAATATCAGTGATAAAAGTTGTAGATGAATATGGTGTTAATAATTCTGTTCAGAAATGTTTCTAATAATAATAGAATGGTATTTGAAAGTGAATAGAAATCCTACAGTAAAAGCGAATGGCTTTCGGAATGTTTGCGAATAAAATGCATAGTTCTGAAGAGATAGAGGTTCCGAAAGGATTCTATCTTGTAGATCGAATGAACTTTACAGTCCATGTCGATCACAGCCAATGATCTCACATTCTTTGAAGTGGGTTAAATTAATAAAAGTAGAATTGGAGTGCTCACTCAAATGTGAAGTTGTTGTTCAAGGTGATTTTACAACAAGTTGGCAAGTTTGGGTAGAACAATCAAGTTGACATACAATAATTGAACTAAAGAATATACATGTAAATGTGCTAGCTTTTATACCAAATGGTTCGGAAGAGAGAACGAATGGGATTGAGTCTGTGAGGGTCAGAAAGTAGTTAAGGTACAAGTATACTAATTAAAGGCCATAGAAAACAAGAAACAAGGGAGGTAGGAAAATGGTGAATGAAGAAAAGATTAACAAACTGGAAATAAATCCTGAAACATGTTTCCAAACTGCATGACTTTTCGGGTAGAGCTAACCATTCCTAAATCCTTCAGAAAGTGACCCTGAGTATCTAACATTCATATCATAGAGTCTGATGATATGGAATGTCATTGCAAGCTTCCACATTGTAGAAATAACTCGATCAAAGAGTTCATTGGAAAAGATGGGGATAGTGATGGGGATAGTCAGGGTGCTTCTTTTCCAGAAAAGATTATGATTGGACCAGATCAAATGTGTGCAAAGTATTGGGGCAAGGGTGGTTCAAGATTCCAAAGGAAGCTTTCGGAATTCTTCAGAGCATTATGTTTCGGGATTGAGACAATAAAATGTCCTAAACTATGATCATGACACATCTGCACTTGCCTGTGCAAATGACCAGACCAGGATTTGAACCCAGGGCTACAGCATATATGGCTATGGTGTTAACCACTACACATCTAGTCACATGGGTAACCTTTCAGGTTGACTCATTGAGTGTCAACAATATGTCATACACATTGAGTACAGAGCCTTTACTTAGTTATCAGGTTGCCAATACTACTCATAAACTCTGTATGTGTATTTGTCTTATCAATAAAGACTGTTTTACTTAGAGGTTGAATAGTATGTAGATTAGACAATCTAACAAACTTGTTGGTGATGGGATGTTGCATGCAGATATCATGTTCATTGTGCTAGTGGTTTGGATTCCAAATGAAGGTGCTGAAGCAGGCATCTGGAAGGAGATCAGACTTGATGATAAAACCCAAAATGAGATCATGACATATTAGTCCACAACCCTGAGCTCAGTCATTTGGTCCCCAATCCTCATTTCTCTTAATATATAAGCCCCTCATTCATGTACACTAGACCTCAGTTCTGATATCGACTAAGATACTCTTATAGCATCTGCTCTTCTCTTAATCTCTATGTTCTGTCACTAAGGTCATATCTGAACTTCAGGCAACCTTGGGCCCTGTCTGAAGTACAGGGACAGGACACTGAGCTAGCACATAAGCTGAAGCCAAGTCCCATCAGATCTGACTACCAAACCTCAACCCACCTTGGCATAGGACCCCAATCCTTGGCCATCTCAAATATTGTGTTCTATTTGAATATACACCCCAGTTCTTAATGCCTAGGATAAGAAGTAAACATATCTTGGGAAATTCTACATGGATTTGTTAGATTCTTGTTTTACATGAGAGCTGAGATACTAGTGCATATATCATAATATTCTGATAGCTTCAAAAATTAAATAAATTTCCTATTAGATGTACAATCCCAAACTTCCAAACATGCAAACAGTTTTGTTGCTTACTGTATGAAGTTTCATAGAAATTCTAGCAGTTCTGACATCTGACTATGGTCGAAATGGTACAGCAGCTGGTGCAAAGATCTGAGGCTCAACAGTACGTCTTTATTCCAGGAGCTTAATACATCAAACACTATATACACGAAGATTTTGGCTTGCTCGTTCCCGATCGGTGGCACGGTGATAGGAGGTCAGATGACAGGTCCATAAAAGTCTACAGGTCGACCAGCCTGCATATGGTAGGTGACCAAATGCACAGCAATGTCGCCCATCTCCTAACAGAACAGACTCGGACGTGGTCAAAGGTTATCTACTTATCAATCCATCACGTGCACCGCCCCGCGAGGTACCATTGATAAGTGGGCATTGGTCAGACGTTCACATCGGCTCGACATTGACACCACCTCGCTCTGGTCAGCGGAGGATGCCACTGTTTTATATAGAACACACGGCCTCCTCCCCGAAAATTTGCCACGTCCCCTGGCAACTCTGGTGATGACACTTCCAACTCTTAACACTTTTCCTTCTTCCTCGACGACACTCGCTTCCCCTCCTAAAACAGATGTTTCTTCCCCCACTTCAAACAAGCCATGTAGTGCACTAGAGCAAGCTATACCAGCTGCAGACGAGAAGAAAGCTTCCATTGAAGATTACATCGATCAGGGGAAACAAGAGGCACAGCAGAAAGCAGATGATGATGCATGGGACGCAGATCCTGAAAATCCTCGAAACTGGAATCGGGGAAGAAAGTGGAAAAACGTTGGCCTCGTCAGTTTCTACACATTTATAGCGTACGTTCATTCCACTATCATTCGTCATTCAATCTTATATCTTAGGATTTCCAGCCCCTTAGCTTCGAGCATGATGGCCCCAGGCCTCCCCGAAATTGCGACACGCTATAATATCACGAGTCCAACAATAGTCGCACTCACTCTTAGCATATACCTGCTTGCTTTTGTCATCGGCCCTTTCTTTGTCGGTCCCCTCTCGGAAATGTACGGTCGTTCGTGGGTTTTGCACTTGTCCAATATTACGTTCATGATCTTCGCTTTGGCTTCTGTCTTTGCTCCCACTGTCGGTTCATTGATCGCCTTTCGCTTTCTCGGTACGCAGTTACGAGCCTTTGTACTCCCACTCTGCCTCACAATGTCATTCTAGCCGGCCTTGGGGGCTGTACACCAGTATCAATTGGTGGTGGAAGCGTGAGCGATGTGTTTGATCCCAAAGATCGAGGCACTGCCATGTCTGTATTCTCCA
This sequence comes from Ramaria sp. MG151, assembly GCA_003314545.1. Lineage (NCBI taxonomy): Eukaryota > Fungi > Basidiomycota > Agaricomycetes > Gomphales > Gomphaceae > Ramaria > Ramaria sp. MG151. Next base: position 13,874 of record QMFG01008012.1, on the reverse strand, counting down.
TGGGTCCATTATTAGGACCTGTTCTGGGCCCTATTGTTGGTAAGCTGTCTCCCAGTCAGTGTTTTCACCTAGGGCATATGTTAACGTCTTGAAAGGAAGGTTTGTTGTGCAGACTATCGGTGTTCGATGGGTGTTCATCCTTCTCACTCTCCTGTCGGCTGTAGGTGCTCTCCTCGCGATCCCACTTCTCGAAGAGACCTACGCACCTGTCATCAAAGAAAGGCTTAGAAAGCTCAGAAGAACTGACGTAGAACTGGGCGAGAAAGCTATCGAGTTTGAAATACCAGTCAAACCGACCTTGGCGCAGGCCCTAAAGGAGAACCTGTCCAGACCATTCATGTTACTCACGCGCAGCCTCATCTGTTTCATGCTTTCCCTATTCATGGCCTTGTAAATCCTTTTTTTTTTCACGGTTGAACGCAAGGCTCACCCATTCATTTTTATAGACTCTATGGTTACCTCTACCTCATGTTCACGACTTTCCCAGCTTTGTTCAATGGTGTCTACGGTTGGAGTCCTGGCATTTCCGGACTTGCCTATCTTGGATGTGGCATCGGCTTCTTACTATCTACTGCCCTTGGAGCCCGTTTGCTTACCAATATCTATAATACGGTATGTCGTGCCAGCTCTCCTTGTCATGGACTAAGTCATTCAAGTCGCAATTATAGCTGTCTGAGCGCAACGGAGGCCAGGGAAAGCCAGAATTTCGCATCCCCACTATGTTTATAGGCAGTATTCTCGTACCCATCGGCCTCTTCTGGTATGGCTGGTCAGCAGAAGCTCGTACACACTGGATCCTGCCAATCGTAGGCAGTGGTATCTTTGTGCGTCACCCACATATAATCTATACTCCATACCTTCGTTCTAAAACTCCTCTTTTCTACTTTTTATTTTTACTAGGCCGGGGGGATGATGTTAGTTTTTATTCCGGCCCAGCTATACCTTGTAGATGCGTTCACATACGCAGCTTCAGCACTTGCAGCGGCATCCGTGCTGCGTTCACTCTTCGGGTTCGCGTTCCCGTTGTTTGGGGAGCAGATGTTCGCCGCCATGGGCTTTGGGGGCGGAAACTCCTTGCTAGGGGGGATGGCTATCGCAACGGGCATTCCATTCCCAATTTGGCTGTACTTTAAAGGAGAGCAAATGAGACTGCGAAACCCGTTGAATCGATGATCTCTAGTTTTGCTTCGTCTTCTCTTTTCTTTTTGTGGTTTGGACTCTTTCACGATGATCTTAACGATGGGCATACCCTATGGATAGATGATGAAAAGTACATGGCTATGTGAAAGTGATGCAAATATTGAATCCTCTCTTACCGGTCCCGCCCGTGAGTCAGTCAAGACACTACTGGAAACGTTTTCCCTGATCAAATGGACTGGTGGAAAAACACATCCATCCAACTAAACACCGAAATTTTGGTGGGTAACTCGAATAGAGAATCGGCCGAAGTCTTATGTAAAGGAATATTGGGATATTCCGCAGGCCATAGTAGATTTTTGGTTTACTGTAATTTGTGAACGCTTTCTCCACAAAAAAATGAAGAAAAAGGGAACCCCAATAATCCTACCTGTATTTTCCAATCAATAACATTATCTGCCTCAAGTTGTCGCTGATAGGAGCGGAAACACATCCGTGTCCGCATTGTCGTCGAAGATCTTGGGTAAAGGTGGGCGATGTGAAAATATATGATCGCGGAATGCGTCTTTGACATAGGTTATTTATCCTTTTCGCTATATAGTCAGTAGAAGTTTGTATCATCATCTGTCGTCAGCTGGTCTGGTGCAACGCCGTCCAGTTGTCCCTCTTCTAAGGACGGCCATTCACCGGACGCAAAAACCTAAAGTAAGGATATCGTACGCGTTTCGCTTAACGTTTCATGTTTTGCTGCGATTGAGTGAAGCGTGTCACTTATGGTGGGCATGTACGCAAGAGATGGGCATGTGGGTGCTTAGTTAGGTAGAGGCCACGACTGAAGTATTTGCTTACAGGGAATGGAGTAGCAGGGTCATGTTCCTGACTGAAGGCCGTTGTGTGGGTGGTGATTCCATTGAGGTCGTCAGCAAACTTGGCAAACTAATCCGAGGGGAGACGAGAACATGACCATGCTTTAGGATTGCCACTCTGTTTTCGACACATACCTCGACGAGGACATCCCAGCAGCGATCTTCAAATGCGTTTGGCTAGGATTTCGAATTACACCGTGAACGCTCCTGAATCATATTCATACGGAAATTCACGTTGAGGACACCTGCAAAGACGCTTACACACAACATATCAATGTGAATTGCTCTCGTGAAGACTACTTAACTCATATACAGGTGCGTAGGGGTACTGGCTGAACCCCTTAATGTCAAGCTTCGCCATAATGTCCTGTGACATCGAAAGACGTTCCTTTGAACTCAATGGCACCACGCCTTTTGACAGCCTGAGTGAAACACAGACCCGTTGTTTATTATTTGATTCCAGCCAGCCCGTCTCCTCCCCATCGAGATTTGATCTGGTATGGGAATTCGTGTGTGGTTACACCCTTGTGCCCAAACTAACATCAGTGATATTTGCAATTTGTAAAACCAGCATCTCTGACCCTCGCACCATCGACAACGAACTTTCTACGGTCACCAGGCTTCATACCTTCACGACTCCTTTGTTATTATTTATTCAATGACATGCTCATGTAATCACAGCATTGCATCAGGAGGATCGCCTCAGGGAAAGAAAAACAAAAACAAAAACATCCACAATTCTTCTAGAATGCAACTCAAGGCTAAAAGCCTTCGATCTTTCCATTTGTTTTGTTTTTAGATTGAACAGAGTGAACAACTACAAACCTGAATGGACATGAACAACTGTATATACTCAGCCATGAACATTTGCATTCAAACAATCATCAATTAGCATGCACATGGACTTGAAACAATACCAAAGATATACTAGGAACTCACAAAATGATTCCTATTGACATGGACAGTGTCAGAATTCAATCATCAATGATAAGAGTTGTGGATGAATGTAGGGTTAGTAGTACTGTTCAGAAATGTTTTGAATAGTAATAGAATGATATTCAAAAGTGAATAGAAATCCTACAGTAAAGGTGAATGGCTTTCAGAATGTTTGCAAAAAGGTACATAGTTCTGAAGAGATAGATATTCTGAAAGGATTCTATCTTGTTGATTGAATGAACTTCTGTTAGTTTTTCCATCTTTGTTCCATTGTATCCCCACCCCATACACTCATGTTCCCCCTTCTTGCTATACTTCTGTTATGTCACACAGAGTCACAGCACCAGTGCGTGACACGGACTCTGGGCAAAGGGGTCACATCTTCTATATATTAGTATAGTAGCACAACCGGCTCCCCTTAGTGTTTGACTTGACACTAAGGGTGAGCAACTAGTTCTCTTACAAGCTCCTTTAGTTTTACTAACTAAATCTGGTAGTTACTTTGTTAACAGGTAGTTAACAATAACAAAGCAGTGTTTGAGTTGACACTAAGGTTACTTTGTTAACAACTTTGCAGTCCATGTTGATCACAGCCAATGGTCTCACATTCTTTCAAATTGTATCTAAACTAATATAAATGAAGTTGGAGTACTCACTTAAATGTGAAGTTGCTCTTTAAGATAGTTCACAATGAGTTGGCAAGTTGGAGTAGAACAATCAAGTAGACATACAATAATTGAACTAGAGAATATACGTATGAATGCTCTACCTATACTGAACAGTTCAGAGGAGAGAGTGAATAAGAAAGAGTCCATGAGGATCAGAAAGTAGGTAAGGTACATGTATACTAATTAATGGCTGTAGGAACCAAGAACAAGGGAGGTAGGAAAATTGTGAATGAGGAAAAAGATTAACGGACCAACAATAGCTCTTGAAACATGTTTCCAAATCACATGGCTCTTTGGGTAGGGATAACCATGCGCAAATCCTTCGGAGGGTGGTCCTGAGAGTCTAGAGCATTCATATCAAGGAGTCTAATGATATGGAATGTCATTGCAAGCTTCAACAGAATAGAAATAACTTGATCAATGAGTTTATTGAAAATGATGGGGATCATGATGGGGATAATCAGAGTGCTTCTTTTCTAGAGAAGATTATGATTGGACCTGAAGAAAGTTTTTGAAATTGTTCAGAACGTTGTGCTTTGGGATTGAAACAATGAAATGTCCAAAACTGTGATCGTGACAGACAGGCACCAAGCTGCATATGAAGCTTTGGCACTTCCATTTCATCTAAGGAGAAGCATGCATACATATAGGAGATATTTCAGAATTTTTCCTCTTCTTTCTTCTTATACTTTTCAATGCAAAAATTATGTTGATTCAAATATTTGTGGTTCTCAAGACAATCATACAGGTTTCACAAGTATCAGCAATAGATTAAAGTAGTTACTTCAGTTTTTAGACTGATCATTGCATCATCCAGATATATACTCCAGAATCATTCATCCATAAGACAATTTCCATAGCTACACTCTCAGTTGAATACACTTGTAGTTCTTGTTAAAAATTAAGGCAGTAAATCTCCACAGACCCGCTCTCAATATCTGTTACTTTGCTTGATATCTCTACCAATATCCTTTTGATTGCCAATTGCCACTGGCTATTCACTTTCAATTCAAGATATTTACCTGACTCAAAGATTATCTCAAAACTGTTGAGTTACTGCTTTATTGCTATCTACTAAGTTCACATTGCAGTACATGAACTTTAAGCACTGATCAATTGAACCAGCACAAGCACCTTACCACATCACTATACAGTCACTTAGATATCAAATCAAGCGCTCACTCAGATGCATTCAAATATACAAAGATTCAAAACATAAAAACATAAAAACATAAAAACACTTGAAACAAAATACAAATAATTATAAAAAATATTTTCTCCATTTTTTACATTACCCTTCATACTTGCTATGGCTCTCATGATATTGTTGTTGGAAAAGTGCAAGCAGCATCAATGACCACATAATGTTATTTACAGTACTTAGTAATATTATCTCCTACCAACACTTGCTCAAGCTAAACAGCATTCAGGCACACAGTTCCTGTTCAGCACCACCCAGGTTTACAACAATTGTCTCTCCCTAGTGCTCTCATGGGGGCATTGGAAAATTGCCATGCAGTGTGTTGCACACTGAAGAAATCATGGAAATATGAGAATCAGCTTATTGGAGAGCAACACAGACTTCATAGCTGATTCTATCTAGTTATCGTGGTAAGAAATGTAAGAAATCTACAAGAAACCATGTAATACTGCATAGCACTCATTCTAACTTGTGCAGCACTAAATGTCTGCACATGACTTATGTAAGTGCTTTTAATATCATTCTCATCATCTACTTCAATGCTGCACAAAGCACACACAAAGAGCAGAGACTAGTTTCAAATGGTGTGTTCTTCTGGTTATCTCTTTGCCACTTTCACAAATTGATCTTCAGAATCCCAGGACCTTATCTGGTCTATATTGTCAGAATTGAATTATGAATGATAAGAGTTGTAGATAAATGTGTGGTTAGTGTTAACAATTGGAACTGTTACTGATAGTAGTAGAATGATATTCAAAAGTGAATAGAAGTCCTACAGTAAAAGCAAATGGCCTTTGGAATGTTTGTGAAAGGATAGATATTCTGATGGAATTCTATCTTGTAGGTTGAATGAACTTTGCAGCTCATGTCAACCACAGCCAAGAATGTTACATTCTTCTGAAGTGTGTTTAAACTAATATGAATGAGGTTGGAGTAACTCAAAGGTGTGGTTGTCCAGAGATTGTTGTTCAAGGTAGTTTATGAGAGGAAACAATGCATTGGAAGTTATATAGTTGTAAGGGTTCTCCTATTTTGTTTTCCATGTCCACTCCAATTATGTAATAAGTGCTCACTAGTAATAAGAAAAGTGAAAGAAATATTTTTATATATTTATCTGATTTTATTTGAATTTTATTTGATATTTTTTGAGTCTTGAATCCAATGTGCTCAAGTCAGCACTAAAATTCTTATCTAGCTGAAAGTGTGTTGTGATGCAGGGAAGCGCTGATGCAGGAACAATCTGTCAGCACTTAATGTTTGCATGCAGTCGTGCAAACAGTTGTAGATAGAGATAGCTAGTAAACTTAGCGAAAATGAGACAATAATTAATCTCAATGGATATTTTGATTTGATAGCAAACAGCCAGTGATGATTTGCTATCAGAGAGACAGTGACAGAGATATCAAGCAAGTTGTTCAGAATATGAGCGGATTGATAGAGTTATACTGCCTTGGATTCTAACGGGAACTACAAGTGTATTTAAACAAAACAGTAGCTAGGATGTGTATCTTGTGGATGGTGAGGAAAGATAGGGGTTGTGGGGCAGTTCAGGGGTGTAAGGGCGACCCTCCTAGTGCTCACATATGCCTAGTAGAGGGAAATCCAAAGGTATATATATGCAAGGAAATACAGTAAAGGGAACTCTCACCTAGTAGAGGGCAAATCCAAAGAGAAAAGTCTAGGGATCCCCACTACTAGTGAAAAAACTATATATGACTACCTAACGCCCAGCCAGGGGAACTCCTATGTGCTTTCAACCCTGCCCAACTTCTATCCCCATAAGGTGCTTCATCCCTGACAAAGGCCGGATGTTGGGCCAGGTGTTTGGGTCAGATGTTCGGGCCATACCCCGAGGTTGATTGAGGTCTCGGGTGGTCTTAGGTTTTGGACCAGAGGCCTGAGACTTCGAACTTGTAATTGGAGGCTTTGGGTCAAGGACCCGAGACTTCGGACTGAGGTTTTTGTGCTTCGGAGTTGTGCTTCGCATGTGTGAAGGTCTTAGAGGTGAAGGATTTGGTGAAAGCAGGTTGTCTCCTTATAAGTGTGACTATAAGAATGCAATCTTAGTCTTGTTCATTAAACTGTTTATTGTAGGTATAATTACCTATAAGAACACACTAGTTACAATGTCAGTGAAGTTGACGATGAGAACAATCTAAGTACTTACATCTCAGTCTCGTTCATTAGACTGAGATGTTAGGATCTATCTACCTAGCTTTTATACGACCCAAAGGTTATTATAATTACCGGTGTGTCTGACATATTATGTTGGTTTGAAATCTGGTAATGTCCATTACCGGTTCTGGATGACTGTGCTCGTACTATTCCACTTTGTCATCATCGTCCAACACTCCCCCTCAAGCGCAATCACTCAAGACCTTCCTCCATAGTTTCTCTAGGCGCAGTCATGGCAGGGAAAAATATTGGTGGTATTTTCTTCAGTTGGTATGTACTGGAGATCAAAAATGCTGTTCCAGACAATATTGCAAATGAAGTGGTATCAGATATCAATGTGTTTGGTATGTGTGTGAAATTTGTTGTTCGCAGCTAGTGTGATCGCACTCTGATTGTCGCAGTAGACAGTGATAGGTATCTTGACAGGTTCATAGAGTTCTTCAAGGAGTGACTGTATGTATAAAATTTCTCTTGCTGCAGATGCCAGCACTATATATTCTGCTTCAGCCATTGATAATGCGATCAAGGACTGTTTTTGTGTGCTCCATGCAACTGGGGATCCATGGAGGAGGACAACATACCCTGATATTGAATGCTGGTGTGGTTGTGATGCCCAATCTGCATCTACAAAAGCTGTAAGGCCTTCATCCGTTGTTCCCAAGGTAAGTTTTAATCCTTTTGTCCCTTTGAGGTAGCAAATCACTCACTTCACAGCTTCCCAGTGTGCATGCATGGGACTACGCATGAATTGCGATAGTACGGATATCAAAAAGGTAATATTAGGCTGTGTATTCGTTGCAGCATACATTAGGGAGCCAATTGCCCTCTGATAAGGTATGTCATTGGATATTTCAGGTTGGGTGTTCTGCAGTGACTGATTAGGAATTAGAGCCTCCTTGTTTTCCATCAGTGTTAGTGCAGGTTTTGCATTTTCAAGACAAAAACACTCTATGACCGTGGTAATTGTTAGCTTTCCATTTTCATTCTACTCCATCCCCAGCCCCTACACTCGCGTTCCCCTTCCTTGTCATACCCCTGTTGCGTCACGCGTAGTCACAGCATCAGAGTGTGACACGGACCCTGGGCAAAGGGGTCACATCTTATATATAGTAGTACAGTAGCACGACCGGCTCCCCTTAGTGTTTGACTTGACACTAAGGGTGAGCAACCTATCTTACAAGTTCCTTTAGCTTAACTAACTAAACCTGGTAGTCAATTGTTAACAGGTAGTTAGCAATAACATTTAGTGTTTGACTTGACACTAAGGTCAATTGTTAACAGTAATGTACACCTCTTGGGATATGGTGATAGTGCATGCCTTTCAATTTCTCTTAACCTTCAATCCAAGCAACCAGGTGAGTTCTCCCAGGTCTGATATGTCAAAGTGGTCACAAAGCTGACTCTTGAATTGTTCAATATGCTTCTGTAGCTTCGATGTAACAACCATGTCATCGACTGACACAGTAACAATGGTATGTTCTTCCGGTGAGTGTCAATAATAGACAGCCTGGTCTACTCATGAGCATATGAAGCCAGCTTCTGAGAAGAATTTTTCCAGTTCTTCCAACCATTCAAAACCAGCTTGTTTAAGTCCATACAAACTTCACAGGAGTTTCAATACTTTCCCTTCATCTTGTGGCTTCAAATATCCAGGTGGCAGCTTCATGTATATATCATCCTTTAATGTGGCATTGAGGTAAGCACTCTTGATATCCACTTGATGTATTTCCTAGTCATGCTGAGCTGCCATTGTCAGGACAACACGAATTGTGGACATATTGGAGGTAGGTGCAAAAGTTTCTGTATAATAAAGGCCATATTTCTGACATTGTCCATTTGCAACTAGTCGAGCTCATAACTTGAGCTTTTCACCGTCCGGTCCTTGTTTTGTCACAAGAACAAAATGGCATGGGATGATATTGGCATGCCATGGTGGGTCTGTTATTTTCCACGTTCCTAGCTTTTCCAGCTGACCCATCTTGTATTCAATGGCCTCTGGTCCATTTAGTGCTTCTTGTAAGGTAGGTTCAGGCTCGGCTGCAACTAGTGCCCAATGGATAGAGTTGTCCTGAAGGTCAGTTGATGCCATAGAGGCTATTTCTCCATGTTTAATGCTTTGTAGTATCCTGGAGCTGGGCATTCTCGAGTTGATCTTGGTGCCATAGGTGCCTGTTCCAAGATTTGTGGTGAGCTTTCTGGAATCTCTTGTTTGTATTGCTGTGGTATGACATTCCAAACATTATTGGATTTTGGTGCACCTGCGAACTCCCCCTTGTTCGGTATGTCATCTGCTATGGTTACCATCAGTGGGACAAAACTAAAAAAAAAAAAAAGTTCCTTTCTATAGAAACTCGTCTCTTCTCTGGCCAGAATATGTGATAGCCCTTGCTTTGATTGTCTACACCAACGAACAATGCTTCTTCGGCTCGTGATTTGAGTTTACCAGTGTCTTGTAAGTTAATATAGACTCTAGCACCAAATTCATGTGCTTGTGCTAAATTTGATTTGGTTTTATTGCTGATTTCATAGGGGGTATGTCCAGGGATGGCATGTGAAGGTAAGCGGTTCTTTAGCCAAGTTGCATAACTGATTGCTTCGGCCCATAGGTATTTGGGAAGATTTCATGCTAATAACATAGCACATGCATGTTTGACAAGGGTGCAATGCAATTGAGCTGTTCAGCAACTCCATTTTGCTGTGGTGAGTCATGAACAGTGAGCTGCCATTCTATCCCATGATCTTTCAAGTACTTATCAAATTCTGTACTCAGGTATTCTCCCCCTCAATCCAATCATACTTTTCATAAGTGGATTCCAGGATCCTGGCATGAGATATTTGTCTCATAATGCTTGAATGCCATGAGTGCCTCACTTTTGTGCTTCAAGAACTGGATCTTCGTTTCTCGACTATAATCATCAGTGAAACTGATGTAGTATAAGGATCCTCCAAGACTTGTTGTTTGGGCTGGTCCCCATAAGTCCGTATGTACAAGTTCTCTGTAGGTTTTTGCTCTGTTCTTTGTCTCTGTGGGAAAAGACTGACATGATGCTTTTGCTTGGGTGCAGGCATTGCAGAATTCAGGTTGTGAGGTGGAGTCAAGTTCAACTCCTTCGATGATACCCTTTTGACAGCATAGAGTACCACTGGTTGGGATATATGTCCAAGGACCCGATGCAGTTCATTTACTGTGAGTTTTGACTTTGCAACATTCGCGTGATGCTGAGATTGTGAAGTGACAGTATATAGACCATCTACTTGTGGGATCTCAGCAATGGTACACCTTGGACTAGGAGTCAAAATCTTCCACATCTTGTCTTCAAACTGCACCGCAAAACCTGCTGCTGTGATTCTGTTCGTTGAGATGAGGGTGAACACCATCTTTGGAGTATATAGGGTATTTTTGAGGGTTAATGTTGTGTGTTTTTCTTCAAGTGGTAAGTCTATACACACATCTCCATGTCCTGTAGCATTAATGGTAGAACCATCTGCAGTGTGAACTTCTTGTGGTTTGATTGGGGTGAAGGTGTAAATTTTGAGCAATCTGGACAAAAATGGGACATAGCTCCAGAATCCACAATAGCTCCACGACATTCAAGAGGTATGTTGATTTGCTTTGCAATTGTATTTATATCTGATGATGCAAATGCAAAGTTGAGCTTGTTGTTGGTTTCCGTGACAGTATTTGCAGTTTGTTTCTGTGAGTTTCCACTCCTGCGTTGTCCTTTATGTGGTCCTTGTCCTTCTTTTCCACCTCCAGGTCTCCAGCAATCAGCTTTATAGTGGCTTTTCTGGTCACAATTAAAGCAGGTAATGTCTTGATTCCCATTACTTCCAGTGTGACCTTTCTTCACATTTATCTTAGCAGACAAAGCTGCATTTCCTTCTTTCTTTGAAGATTCGTGGTTCACCAATTGCCTATGTTCGTACTCCTTGGAGATGACATTGACCAACTCATATGGGGTGAGTGGTTTTTGGGAGATTTGTGCCACAGCATTTATTGATGATAATAGAGGGCAATATGATTCTGGGAGGGATCCAAGGATGATTGCATAGAAGTCCTTATCATCGATAGATGTTCCCATGCCTGCTAATTGTTCTTGAAGTTGGAACAGATTGCCAAAGTAAGTCTTGACATCTCAACCCTCTTCACACCTCATTTCCTGCAATTTCTGTCGCAGGTCAATCTGGACCAAGTCAGTTTTGGTCTCATGGATTGTGCATATTTCGGCCCATATCTTGGATGCACCATCGAGTTGCTGGACACACAACAATATCCGGTCTGTGATGGTGGTTGATATCTGCTGTTTGACAAGCGAGTCCCTTTGATAATATTCATCAATTTTCTTGTCATGTTCTTCGGCCTCATCAGGTGTCACTGTTGAGCCATCTGGCTTCTTGGCTGTACCTGTATTTGGGTCCACCATATAAGGTACTGGTTTTATGGCATGACCATCTACATAACACATTAGACCTCATGCACCTATTGCAATTAACATCCTCTCCTTATAGGTTATTCAGTTTGTGCCATCCTTGGCAAGCTGGGGAATGTTAAATAACGCAGAGTTGGTACTGGGGAGCATATGATCCATGGTTGAAGAAGTAGATCTCATAATCTCTAAGTGTGACTATAAGAATGCAATCTCAGTCTCATTATTAGACTGTTTATTGTAAATATAATTACCTATAAGAACGCACTAGTTACAATGTCAATGAAGTTGATGATGAGAACAATCTAAGTACTTACATCTCAGTCTCATTCATTAGACTGAGATGTTAGGATCTATCTACCTGTTAAGAACTGAATCTTAGTGGAGGCAGAGTGAAGGTTGGGACTCAATATTGAGTCGACCGAGGTTCGGGGTCGGGTTGCCGAGGGGGGCCAAGGCTCAGCTAACGGGTCGAGTGGGACTTGGCTTCAGCTTATGTGCTGCGCCAGCTCAGAGTCCTGTCCTGTATTTCAGACGAGGCCCGAGGTCACCCGAAGTTCGGGCGTGACCTTAGCGAAGGGGACGAAGGAGCATAGAGATTAAACAAGGTGTATTGGGGTATCTTAGTCAATATCAGAACTGATTATCATGTACATGAATGAGCGAATTATATACAAGAGGGTTCGGGGATCGGTGACCGAATGACCGAGGTCAGGGTCATAAGCTATGAGGGGAAGAGATCAAACATGAGGTATGAATAGATGAAACGTGATGATCAGGGGTTTGGGCCTGGAGGCCCGAGGTTTCGGTTGGGTTCTGACAGTACTGAACCCATGAAGCCTTTAGGTAAATTTTATGTGTTGGGGGGCTGAGGTCATGTGACGAGTTTGGTGGTTTGGGATATAAAAGCCGCCGGTGATAGAGGACAGACCGTAAGCGCCCCCCTGTGATATTTTCACTATGTCTGCTACCCCCACCCCTGAAACAACTGCAGAAAGGCGTGCTCGCTTACTGCACGAAATGCAGGAGCCGGAGATCGCGGAGAAGGAAGAGGCCTGTAAGAAGGCCAAGCAGGAGGAGCGGGAGCAAGTGGAGAAGCTTGCTCAGGAGAAGGCGAAGGCGGATAGGGAGGCCCGCGAGAAGGCCAAAGCCAAAGCAAAGCAAAAGGCCGAGGCCGAGGTGAAGAAGAAGGCCGAGGCGAAAAAACAGGTCGAGGCGAAGGTGGCACCCGAGCGATCGGCCCAAAGTGCGGCCGAGAATGAGGATGGGGAGTCCAGGGTTACTGAGAACGCGGCAAGTGGGAGTGGGGTGAGTAGGGTTCATTCGGTGCTGGTGAGTGACTTCAGAAAAAAAAATTTTTTTTCATTGGTTTGGTATTAATGGTAAGTTTAGAAGTCTAGCATCCCCTGCCTCCCCGGCAGGCGTCGGGGGGAGCGATGTAAGCTCGGGGTCTCTGGTGCCTCATGCATTCGGTGTCGCGAGTGGAAGGTGGCCTGCACTTGGCCAGGAGAAGTTGGGAAAGAGAAGACGCCGAGGTCCGAGAGTATGAACGCAGCCCAGCCGTCGAAAAGGGCAAAGTCAACTGCGGCGTCAGGTTCCCAATCACGTCGGGTGACCGAGACCGCATTTTCGCGGGCGACCGATGCTTGGGAGGAGTTGAATTGGTTGCAGAAGCAGGAGGTGGCCGCTCTGCAGTTGATAGCCGAGGGTTCGGCTCGGAGGGCTCGGGCGGCCGAGAGGTGGGCAGATATGGCCGAGGCGATGGCCATAAATCTTTGGCATATCGCCGAAGATGTGAAGAGGATGGTGGGGTTGAAGCTGGAGCCGGGCTTGGGGGTGTCGGACGTTTCAGGGGATGGGGCCGAGGCGAGGTTGATGGATATTGAGCTTCGGGTGGATCAAGGGACCGAGGGGCAGGGTTCTGGGGTTCAGGAGGGTTCGGAGGGGCATGTGGAGACCGAGGTTCGGGTGGATAAAGGGAAGGAAAAGGAGAGGGAGGAGGAGGAGACTCTGGAAGAGAGTCAATTGTAATAGAGAGGAAACACTAGTAATAAAAAAAAATTTTTTTTTCGGTGTGAATTTGGTTGGTCTCGGGTTCGGTTGAGTAAAATGAACTTGAGAAGGAAGGAAGGTGGAGTTCGGGTTCCGGTAGTGTGAATCGTGGGTTCAGTCTCAGGTTCGGGTAAGTAAGAGGGACTTAAGAAAGAGAGGAAGTATAAAGTTCGGGTTCGGGAGTTCGGTGTCAGAATCCAAATAATAGCAACAAATGTTGTGGATGAATGTTGGGTTAGTCAATGTGTTCGGAAACATTCCTAATGGTGATAGAATGGTTCTGGAAACAGAATGGAAATCCTACAGTAAAAGCGAATGACCTTCAGAACGTCTGCGAAGAAAGTACATAGTTCCGAAGAGACAGAGGTTCCGAAAGGATTCTATCTCGTGAATCGAATGAACTTTACAGTTC